>JARVLU010000179.1:10293280-10311964 GCA_031762415.1 Simpsonichthys santanae | reverse complement strand
GCGTCTCCTTCCACTTTAAGGAGGGTCTCGCAGTAAAATCACACAACACAGTGTTCTTTTCACAGATCAGAGAGCAGCTTTCTCTAAAGCTGAACAACGCTTAGAGAAGGTCCTTGAACTTGAACGCTTGAATGTGCATGTGTGACAACTAGACGCGTCTGCCATTTCAGGAATTTAGTGACTGAGACTTTCTTTCTACTCTGCATTTCTGTCTGCCATATTCCTAGGAGTGAAAGACATAGGTGTGTGTGATTACTAGGGGTCAGGGCACCCCACCCCCTTAACAACCGATCGCAGTTTTCTGGTCGATCGCCCATCACTAAAAAGTCTGACCTGCCGATTCCGATTTTGGTCGATACCGATTTTGTTTTTTAAGTGACACTGTCAGGTGTGATAAGGTCACAATGCACCTTCACTTTTCCAATATTATAAAACATACCCTTGAACAATATCCTAGAAACAAAACAAACTTGTTTTAACTGGCCACGAGGTAGTGCTAAATATAAATGAAGTTTAGGCAATTGTTGTTAAAATAATTTTTTTCTTTTAATCAGTTTCTCATTCAAGTATTGACCAATTTCCTATTTCCCAAAATTAAGGGCCAATAAATCAGCCAGCCGATTTATCGGTGCATCCCTAGTAGTTACCATGGTGATCATAATGAGCCACTGGCAGCAGCTTTAACATTGCTTTCTCCTTAAGTTTCTTATATAAATTATACATTCAAATCACCATATTTTGTCCATTTAAATTATTATTAAAATCCCAAATGACTAAGGAGCTTTACAGAAAGAATATTCTGATGCATGCTCAATAATCCTTGTAGAAAAATCTAAAAAATAAAAAATAAAAAAAATAAAATAAAATAAAAAATAAATAAAAAAAGCTGTCAGGTCCTCTGGACGTTCAAAAAAACAACAAACAAACAAAAAATTGTAGATACGTTTCATCTTTCATCCGAAAGACTTCTTCAGTCTGAGGAGATGTATTTTGCTCAGTCTTATAAATAGCACCCTCTCATAGTGGATCAACCAGATTACGGTAAATGTTTCTAGGATTTTGTTTTGTTTGTTTGTTGAACGTCCAGAGGACCTGGCTTGACTTTTTTTTAGATTAACAGAAGGAAATAGCAAAAAGTAAATTAGTGAACTTAAAACTAGCTGGTTTATTGACCAATTGACTTGTGTTGTACAAAACTCCTCATGCACGTCATGGAACTACAAGAATGATCAGTAAGGCCTAGGAGAAACATTACCTGATGTGTTTCATGTAGCTTTTTTCATAGTGGAAAGTCCGCATGCACTTGTTACACAGGAACTGGGCCTTGGAGGTTTTTTTTTGCTTCCTCTTAAATTGTTCTTCTTCTTCCTCATCCTCCTCTGTGTCCAATAAAAACAAGGGGTCAATACTCTGCATCTCATCGTCACATCTCCATTCATCATCAGATAAAGGCTGCAGCAGTGAGGTCTCTTCCTTCTCGTTTGGCCTAACGGCGTCTTCAGTCCCGTTCCCACTCTCCTCAGTGCTTTTTGTCTCAACTTGTTTTTCACTGTGAAGATTCTGAGAGGGCTTAAGGACCATTTTACGACCTGCAAGCTTCAGTTTTAATTTTTCACCCTGTATTCTTGCCTTCTTCTGTATGTTTTTCACCTTTAATCTTTTTTTAATGATGTCTTCCTTCTTAGAGCTCTTAATGGAGAGTTTCCGCTTTAGAAAAGTGTTTTTGGGTTGTTTCTTTCCTTTTGCCTTCTCTCCCGTTTTAGTGCTACTTGAAGCATCTTGAGTTTGGGGTTTTGAAGCACGTGTTCTTCTCTCTCTGGGTTTTTGTGGAACTCCAGTATTTATGGCTTCACCGCAAATCTCCGACAGACTCTCACAATCCAATATCTGTGCCACTGCTTGGACATCACCGATCTTATCTTGAGCAACTTTGATCTTACCAGAGTACACAAATTCCAGAAACTTGGAGAAATCATTGGACTGCATGTTTGAGAGTAATAGTTTCTCTTTGGTTGCATTCTGGGACAAAAGGATTTTCTTGAAGTAGCCGCTGGATGCAGCAAGTATCACCTGGTGGGCCTGAAACTCCTGAACCTCTCCCTGGTAGTCCACCTGCACTGTAACATCACACAACTGTCCTTGGATCCTCAGCTGATGCAGCGAAGTCAGAATGTTTTTATGATATGAATTTGATGTGAGCTTGTGCACTTGGACCCCCATTGTGCTGCTGAGAAAAACACACAGAGGGGACATGTTGGTTAAACACTCCTTTCAAAGCTTGACTAGTTAAATAGGAAAAATAGATATCTTTACAAAGTTTTTGCTAATTTTTTTATATGGAGAAAAGAAGGGCCAGAGGCAGACCTTGAGCATTGTCAACTGGCCCGCGACATTCTCTTTTAAACATAAAGCATTGTTAATTAATTCTTTTTAATTATTCTTATTATTTTTTACAAATAACAGGATTTTAGTAATCGCTCTTGAGGAAACTTAATGCAAGGTATACAACAATATGCTGAGTATATTTTTCTAAGTTTGGTAAGGTAGGCGGGGCGCTCAGTTCTGTTGACGGGGCGGAGCACCCCACTTGTATAATGGTAAGAGAAACACTGCCAGTGTAATGAGATCGCTACATCATCTTCAGTTTCTCTCCTGTATGCACTGCTGTGGTTTCATCAAAGATGCGAGTCGAATGTCTTTGTAAAGCCCCCAGTATACTCCCACATACATTCGTACGCGGAGTTACGCACAGACCCCCGCAGGGCATGTACGCGCAAAGCTCAATTTTTACGATCGCGTACGCGGTGTCGCATAATAAACTGTCCGGCGACGGACTGTTTTGTTTGCATGTATTCCATTCCCCTTCTTCATCCCTGATCTGGCCTTTTCTTTTTTTTTTTTTGCCAAAAGTCAAGTGATCTCTTCCTCCTCTGTTGACCCCATGATAGAAATAGTGAGAAATGAAGGAATTTGTCACAAGCGAATTAAAATCAGGTCCAGCGTGGCTGCGGGAGGCTCTGGAGATTTCCTGGTGGGCTGGTCTGATGTGTGGGCTGCAGGACCAGCACTCCCTGTTTTTTTTTGTTTTTTTTTACATTTTTTTTAAGATCTTTTTATTAACAACATATAAACACAGAACGCCGCTGAGGCTGAGAGAGCTAATTTTTCCCCGACCTGTCAACCAACCCAGTAGACGTCTCAGCAAATGACCAATCGGCGAACGCTCCTTGTCTGTGGAGCTGCTCTGCAGCCGCTCAGGGTGGACGCTGGGGCATGAAGTCTGAACCCTCTGTGTACAGTACGAACGTACCTCAGAGCGGATGGACGTACACGGGACTATAGTGGGGGCTTAAGTGCCGCTCCTGTCACAGCACAGAGCAGGCAACTTTGCTCTGTCTCTAGTGCCCACAGTGTTTTGATGTTAATCCATCACGTGACGCAACGGCGCCAGACAAGCAAGCAGACCCGACCCCGCAGCAGCATACACGCAAGCAGCGTCGCAGCAGAGAAATGACAGAGAGGAAGAAGAGCGCTGTGTGGCTGTATTTTCAGGCAAAAAATGAAACGATCGCAAGCTGTTTAATTTATAAGAAGGCAGTAAGATACAGTGTTCACACAACAAATTTACACAAGCACATGAAAAATCATGTGGAAGAATGATCCAAAGGAAAAATCCCAAAACACTTAAACGTCAAAATTCACCGTAATTATTAAAACATATTGTATCAGTTTCCGTATCGGCAATACTGGACCTGTATTTACTTGGTATCGGATCGACACCAAATTATGCAGTAGCCTATCGCACACCACTACTAAACACTGCTTTTGATTCAGTGGACTACAACATTTTAAGCCGCTTTGCCATTGGTAAGTGCGACTCCACTCGACTTATTGGTTCTTCACAGGTGTAGGCGATTTGCCACTGTGACTTGTTTCCCCACTCTGTGGGTGGGATTGTCAATGCAAAGTGGGTGGTATTGTGTTAGAGCCACTCCACCTGTTGTGGTCCTTAATTGCCCTATTATTAGACTTCAGTTTCATTAGCTCATCCCAGCATTGCTCAAAAGTCCAGTTGTAGGTAGACATGCTGCACCATCATTTCCTATATCTGTCTGTAAATTAACTCATTTATTGTGGCACCATCCATCAACACGATAAAGAAGTGGAGGTTCAGATGTATCCTGACGCATGCTCAATAATCCAGGTAAATAAATCTAACAAGATCAAGCCGGGTCATCTGGACTGACCCTTATTTGTTGAAACGTTCCATCTTTTTAGAAAAATCTGAGCAAATATGTTCTACTTTAATTATGTTTTTAATTGTGTTTATTTAATGGTGTTGTCTGTATTTTCTTTATGCTGTCTGTGTGGGGAGTGGTGGCGCAGTGGTTAGAGACGGTGGGCATGTGATTGGAAGATCGTCAGTTCAAGCCCCGGTACCGACAACATCAAAAACTGTGGGTGGAAAAAGGTGAAACACCCACACCTGCTTCCACCCTCATTCACCCCACTCTGGGCCCCTGAGCAAGGCCCTTAACCCCCACCATAAGCTCCCTAACAGGTCTCTCTTGAAAATGAGTCTTTGCGACTCAATGAGATTAACCTGGATAAATAAAGGTTGAATGAAAAAAAAAAAAACTTGTTCAAAAGACTTCTTCAGTTTGAGGCCCTGCAACAAACTCAGTCTTATAAATAGATCAACCAGTTTGCTGCTGAAAGTCAGAACTAGCTATTCACGTGTAAATGTTAGCACCCTGATGGCATCTTGCTATTCACAGTGAGCTGACTGAGTGATATGTGCAATAACAGCATTGTAAGAGGGTGAACATGGAGACCCCTGCCCCCGTTTAAAGATGGATGGGTTCACTTCTCTAAATGGCTCTCTCAAACCAGCATGCCTCCTTGTGCATGTGCAGATTGTCTTTTTCAAAATATATTTGTATTCTACTTCTTTTTTTTTTTCTTTTTTTTCATTATTTTCTTTTTTCCGTATGACTAAAACATGCTACTGGATGCCTCACCCCCTCCACCCCCCCATGCGTATGCAATGCATGTATGTATGCATGCATGCGTGATCGTATGCATGCATGTATGTATGCATGCATGCGTGTACGTATGCATGTATGTATCCATGTTTGCATGTATGTATGAAGCTATCTGTGTGAAGAGAACCCAAAGAAGCAAAGTCCAAAGAAAAACGGCGAAAGACCGTCAAAAAACCTGGGAACTACTTTAAAGATTATAATAAAATATGGCTGCTTTCAATGTATTTTCCGAAACAGATACTGTAGTTTAATAAATGAGTTTTTTCGGTATTTTTGCTTCGATGAAATTAAATACTCTGTCTTTGCATTTGACTCAAGAAAAGCACCAACTAAATTGTTTGTTTTTTAGTCAAAACTTTTTTTTAATGTCTGAGCGTTTAGTATCGACACGAAGCTTTAAATACGACATTTAAAGCAAACTAGCTAATCTCTGAATGCTAACAACAGCAGTAGCGTCAAGGCTAAAATTACAATCAACAATAAACAAATACATGCAGGAACCGTGTTAGAAAACCAGACTCCAGCACTGCAACACAGTGGATGGATGACCGTGTGACAGACAGACAACTACACAACAACAAGCAAGTTTTCTTACCGTAAGCTCGCTAAAATGGCAGCACTAAAGAAACAGACCGTTCGGGAGGTACTTCCGGTAGGAACAGCGAGGAGCTCGCGCTCAACAGAGGCGACATCCGGTGACGCGATGTTCATTAAAAAAAGCACAAACTGTATTTAGTTTATTATGTTTATTGTTCTTGTTATGTTTTACATATACCTCTCAAACCCTAAAGTTGAACTCAGGTGATTTTAAAAAGCTGTAGGCATAGCTCAAAACTTTACCGAAGAACTTGCGCATGTAAAATAAATATATTTTTAAATATTTGCAACGTTTTTTATTATTATTATTATCGAGAACTTATTAGCTATAATAATCATCACCATAGATTTCTTATTGCGTGATATACAGTACAGTACTGTATTGCATTTTGTGGGGATAAAAATTATGCTTATTCGTGCAGTACTGGTTAATGGCCACAAGGTGGCAACATTGCGTTTAGGCACAATGTTGGAAGCGCAGAATAATGATGGTGTTCTGGATTACAAGCAGCTCCTTTTGTCTAAGCTTGATTCGATTCACTTCACAATTTGGGATTTTTAATGTGGCTGTTTTTTCTTATAGTGATAAGTTATGTTTGACACCTTTTAAATGCACGTGAAACTATTTTCCTAAAATAGCTTTATTTTTATATAGGATAGTGTGGATCAAGTCAAGTCAAATTTATATATGAAGCACCTTTAAAAACAGCAGCCGTTACCAAAGTGCTTAGTAAAAAAATCAATGGCAGTAATTTAATGTGAAAAACAATACCAAAAATAACTAAAAACATCAAAAGAAAAGCATGAAAACAGATAAAAAAAAAAAAAAACTAAATCAAACCACGCGGTGTTAAGTCAGAGAAAAGGTGTGTTTTTAAAAGACATTTAAAAAGAGGAAGTTAACTGGTCAACTTTTGTGTCCTTAAAGGGCCATTTTTTTTAAGAATTGAAATATGACAAAATGAACTAAAACATGTGCAGCATAGCCACACCCATCCTCTGTGACATAAAGTACTAAATACATAAATATAAATGAAACATGACCAGTAAGAGGCTTGCTCTGTTCTACTTTTATATTTGCTTTCTTGGTCAATGCTCATCTGGTCTTTCTTAGCATTTGAAACGTGAACTTATATGTCAGCATTTCAGTAAATAATATCCATCATGCAGTGTTCCATATTTTTACTTGCTTTGTTGTCATTTAAGGATGTCAAGGGCCATATGGAGATAATTTAAGGACCACTTCTGGCCCTCGGACCACATTTTGCCCATGTGTGGTATAGTTTGTTGAGCTCGCTGCACGTTCTACTAAAACCACTGCAACAGCCCAGAGCACTAAGTAATTTAAACTCGATCAAAACAGCTCTTCTACAGGGTTGCAAAATGCTTTCATTCCAAAGGTGAATGGAAAGCTACTTGTGGATTCACCCGGGAACCGCTCTGCAGCTGCCAAGTGTTTTTCTCTCTCTCTTCCTGAGGAAATCCATGTACCTTATATTTGTCTTAATGAATTCTGCAAGCTCGCAGTCTGCTCTTTTCCGGTGAGTCATGCTGCTCTCAGGACCGGCTCTGTGCACACTTCAGCTCAGACCTGGAACACGATGTTCACCCAGCTTTTATTAGACTCCTCCTCTGCCACATTCAGTGTC
This sequence comes from Simpsonichthys santanae, assembly GCA_031762415.1. Lineage (NCBI taxonomy): Eukaryota > Metazoa > Chordata > Actinopteri > Cyprinodontiformes > Rivulidae > Simpsonichthys > Simpsonichthys santanae. Next base: position 10,304,673 of record JARVLU010000179.1, on the reverse strand, counting down.
TGCAGGTGACACGTTTCATACAAGCTGCTCCCAAGGGATCGTCACAGGATGCACAGCTACAGAGGGGTTCTCATGGGGATGAAGAGTATGAACATATGACATAAAGAACACTGCCATGAGGAAAACAGCAAAGAGTGTGTAGTACTGAGTTCATATATCTTATTTTGGAAAGATACCGACTAATCAATGGGATTAAGTTTTACTTTTGAACTTGCATGCTTTTATTTTTAAGGACAAAATCAGGGTTGCACTTACTGAAGTGTTCAGTTCATATATATATTTTGAAGGACAGTACAGTAAAAACAGCATCCCCTGATGTTTGCTCTTTTTTTTTTTCGTCTTGCAGCTGCTCCCTTCTTCAGGGGTCGCCACAGGGAACTAACTCGCACGAAGACTTGGCGATTGATTTTACACCGGATGCCCTTCCTGACACAACCACAGGCCACCGAGCTACCACATCCCTCTGTGTGGAGCAGAGGGCTGCTATCTAGGGCGCCCGGTGGAGCAGATGGTGGGGGTTCGGGGCCCAAAGTGGAGCAAACGAGGGTGGGTTTCATCTTTCCCACCCACATTTTGATGTTGTCCGTATGGGGAATTGAGCCGGCGACATTCCGATAACGGGCCCACCTTCTCTAACCTCTGCGTCCCCCCCCCCCCCCAAAAATTTTCCCCACCCCGACGTTTGCTCAGAATATGTGTTGCCAACGACTCTCAGCTACTTCCACGTTAAACTTTAGCTTGATGTTTGTGAAACTGCCATTTTTGTGTTGAATCACGTTGACGACCATCTGAAATTGGAGCAACTCCAACAGTTAATAACAGCCAACAATTATTATCTTAACATTTCCTTAAACTTTAGGTGGTATGCTGTGAGATATGTCGCTAACAGACAGACAAGAGATGCGCTAGAACAGTAAATGGCAAAACCTTTGACAAAGATCTTGCACAGTGTCTTAGTGCTCAGAATACACATTGAGGATCATTCTCAGCTTCTACCTCAAAATTTACACAACCTCTGTAAAACTGAGTTATTGGCTCATTTTTGTGTTTTTCTCCAAATCCCAGTGTCGGCATGCTGATGAAACTGTCAGAGGTGTATATAGAAGCTATTTCAGGTCAGGATTTGTGGTTTATGGAGTTGTCCCAGCATGCGCGTCAGAATGAAAACAGAGGTCACGTCGTCACTGCTCGACATGTGCAATCAACAGGATAAACACAAAATCTGCATCGCTGGAAGAGCAAAAGGTCAAACAGTCATTTCAGAAACATGTCACTCTCATTTACTCTCGGCATGATGTCAGACGGCTTTTCACACGGCTCGAGGACATTTCATGTCGTTCAGACGTTGGCTTGCGAGCGAGGTTTCCAGCGTTGTCAGGTAAAGCCCAGCTGGAGCAACAGAAACAAACGAACTTCCCACAGATTTATCATCGGGTTCTCAGTAACAAAGATAAAGTGTAAATTCTTTATGAGGACAGGGATCAGCAAACAAAACAACTTGGGGTGGTGTTTGCTGCGCGCCGGTAGACTCCTCCACACAACTGAAAAAAAACCTCCGTCTGCATTTTACACACACGGCAGGACAACATGAGCTCTCTGCTGGAGGAAAGGAAAACTAAAGGCCATGGATTATTTCAGGGCTATTCAAATGGCGGCCCAGGGGCCAAATCAGGCCCACTGGTGAGCTCAGTTCAACCCACCAATGGGTTTATTTTTAACTAAAACTCGATTTTAAACTGTAAAACAAACTTACTTAATGATAATAACTGAGCTCTTGGCTTTCAGTAACTGTGGCCCCCTGAGTAATTTAATTGAATAACCCTGGATTATTTGATATAAACAATAGTTTGATGGTTGTTCTTTTCATTCAACTTTTATTTATACAGGTTAATCCCAGGTGCTTGTGTCTAGGCTCAGGTTATTTGCTGGATAGAATATTTTGACTGCACTGAGGTAAAGTCAAGTCAGTCGGTTGTCCTTGCAGGACCTTTCCGCGTCTCCTGAACCGGACTGACTCATAATCACCGCAAATGAGCTCAACTCGCGATGGCAAACACCAGAATATTACATGAACGTTTGGACAGCGGCGGTCCAAGAACAACCACTGCATTTTTTTTCTTTCTTTCTAAAACACCCCGCAGCGGATGCCAGACCCTCACACACCAGTCCAACTCAGCACTCTGTGGTGTCGCTCCCTTTAGAGAACCCCGTCAACCCAAAACACATTTAACATATTAGAGGGCTTGGGTTCACCAAACACCATTACCTTTTTATTTTTTTATCAGTAGCATGCTCCAACTTTGAGTTCGGCTGCATTGATTTTATTCTGAATTGGAGAGTGGTTTTATTTGTTTTATAAAATGGAATAAATCTACTTATATTTCTGTAAGATGGAAAAAAATAGGAGTCAAATATTGTGCATGTTTGTGGAGTCCCATCAAGGCCAAGCATGCTATGCCAGAGCACACACACAGCATACCGAGCTTGTTTATGGCAGTCTGTGCTCCAACTTAACACCCTTCAGCTTCTTCTTTTTGTTTTACTCTGGCCGGACGCCCCACCACATCGAGCCGGTCCAGGGTTTTGCATGAAGCCATGAAACCGCAGTGTAACACAAGAAACCAGTGATACACAAAAAAACTGCAGAACTGCCCACACAATGACTTGAAGATCCAGTTGAGTGATTAAATCTTGGCCTGACTGGAGAAGGAGAAAACAACCCATCCCTCTGCTTTGAGTTTGGATTGCATGCATTGCTTTCTTTCTTTTTGAAATGCACCCAAATGGAGGAAAAAAGTACACTTTGGTGCACAACACTCGCATCAAGTTGAAAACAAAATGAAGCCATTTTCGTCCACTGATTAGAAATCCCAGATAGATGCAGAGAAATATGTTTGGATGTGCCTGGATGTTAAGAGCAGGGTTTAGTTTGGATATCATTCAAGTACCGTATTTTCCAGCGTATAAGTCACAGTTTTTTTGCATAGATTTGTCAGTTCTGCAACTTATACGCCGAAGCAACATATATACATTTTTTTCCATTTTCATAATGCAATTTTTGACTGATGCTTTAAATTTTTACGATCTGCAACAGCAAGTCCTCTCACGTGCGCTCGCTTCATTCAGCTGGTGTAGGCGGAGGAACGCTGGAGAGCTAGCAGCTCTGGCTGCGATGGATGGATGGATGGCTGACGCTGCACTGCCCTGGCAAAATGAAGCTGTTTTGACCATTAAAGTGCATTTAATAATGAAAAGTTAAACTGAGACACACCTTTGCTATAACGTCGAGCAAACAAATAATTGTTTTTTAGCGTTGATCTTGTTAAATTTCTAAGAAGTGCTAAATTTCTTGTTAAATTTCTAAGTGACACATAATTAATGCAATTTATATATGTTTTTTCCCCCTCTTCATGATGCTTTTTTGACTGTTGCAAATTATACTCCAGAGTGACTTATACGTTGGAAAATATGGTATTCATGTTGATCTACCAGAGTTTTCCTGTTCATCAAGTGTGCTATATGAAGTGGATGAAGTCAACAGGCAGATCTGTATATAATAACTTTAAAATTTTAGCTTTGTGAAAACACTCAGAGGCTAAATGTTTTAGTTTTTTTTTTTTTTTTTACCAATTACTCCACCATCAATAAAGTCTCTATAAAAGTGTAGAGCCTGTTAAGGATATTTTATCACCCTTTGTTTTCATTGGACAGCCCTTTCCCATTTAAAACCAACCCTGATACATTCATCTTTACTAACTTCAAAACCAGCCGGTTGTATTGACCAGAACATAAATTTTCCTTTAATGGACTCAGAAGTTGCGTTTGCTGCCTTGATTGATTAGTTAATTTGTTTTACTGCGAGGCTCATTTTGTTTTTCAGCATCATGTTGACTCTTTAAAGTGACACAGTGAAGGCAGCACACCAGTAGGTGCCACAATCTGGGAAAAGATGCTTCTTAAAGATTCAGCAGCAGTTGAAATGCAATTTAAAGGAGTAGTTAAAATATTTTTAAATGTGGTTCCAAGGGAAAAGGAAGGAATAATTAATGTCTTACCTGCTGTTAGATGACTCTTTGAACAACCTCAATTTGGAGAAAAGGCATTAATTTTTAACCAAACTAATGTTGGCAGAAACAAGAAAAAAGTGGTTTGCTACTGCCTAGAAAACCTCGAACCTCAAATATTCAGTGTTGGTTCAAGTGAGCACTATTTTATATATTTTATTTTTTTCATTCAACCTTTATTTGTACAGGTTAGTCCCATCGAGCCTCAAGGACTCATTTAGAAGAGAGACCTGAATTTAACAAAGGGCAATGACAACAGTAGACATCATAAAAATGATACAAATTGAGAATAACTAATGAAAGAAAATGGCATTAAAAACAAAAACAGGATGTGAGGCGATGTAGAAAACTAAAAACAGGAACATGTCTGCGTTGGTTTTTGCCATGAACTTAGCAGATGTTTGAAGCCACTTAGAGAGGTCAAGGTCAAGAGCTTCAGATCTTTTTGCAAGATAAACAGGAGCGGAGTCGGAGAAGGCGCTTTTGCCAAGTTCAGTCCTCACTGAGGGGACACTGCATGTAATAATGTCCTGAGAGCGTACGCTGTAGCTGCACTCACATAGAGACATGTAGGAGGAGATGTATGAAGGCAGCAGACCAAGAAGTGATTTAATGATGAAAATGTACCAGTGGAAGAGTCTGTGTGAAGTTAATAAATAATAGCTGAGAGCAAGTAATAACAAAACAGTATCAAAAGACTGTCTTTAAATATGTACAGTATTTACATCTTCAAAAATGTAAAGAAGTAAATTGACTAATTATTAGGTTAAAAAAATAGCAAACCATTAGCTAACAGTTAAAAGCACCAGAATTACAGCTAAAAGTAGCAAGAGGCTTCCTGATTGGGCAGCATGGTGGTGCAGTCTGTAGAGCTCCGGTTCTGGGGCCTTTTTGGGGTGGAGTTTGCATGTTCTCTCCGTGCATGCGTGGGTTTTCTCCGGGTACTTCGGTTTCCTCCAACAGACCAAAAATATGCATGTTAGGATGATTGGTAACTCTGAATTGTCCCTAGGTGAGAGTAAATGCCTGTTTATCTTATTTGTCTCTATGTTGTGTCCCTGTGATGAATTTGCAACCTGTCCATGGTGTACCCCGCTGCTCACGCAGTGACTGCTGGACATGGGCACTGGCGATTTATCGATTGGTGGATGGGTAGACATTCGTAGTAAAACTTATTGTGTCACTTCCTGTTTTTCTCTGCTGGAAGCTGGAGTGATTTATTTGCTCATAGACTGTTTTGTTTTACTGGATTTATCTTTTGATTTTATCTTTTGCACAGTTTTACATTTTAGTACACAAACACCCTTTCCACTGTTGCCTTCATGCTTGCTCAAGATGACAGTTCTGTGATGGAGTTAAATCCAAAGCAGTCTGCTCCTCAGATATATAATGTTAACCTATTATTTTTATGTATGAATGTTTCTGTTCAGTGCCCTGAGATGACTTTCGTTGTGACTTGGTGCTGTATAAATAACTGAATTTAATTTAATTGAATTGTAAATACGGTAAGACTGCTATTCACGTCAGCGGTACTGACACCCGGTTACGCCAATCAGCGGTCCATCCATCCATTATCTGTACCCGCTTCTTCCTTTTCAGGTTACTGGGGTCACCGGTGTCTATATTCAGCCATCACTGTGCGAGAGACAGGATAATATCAATGTCAATTCATTTATATAGCACATAAAAACAACAAAAGCTGACCAAAGTGATTTACAGTTAAGACAAATAAAAAGAGTAAAAATGTGCCACTCAAACATAATAAAGTTAACAATACAACACACAACAACAATAAAATCAGCTCAAAATTTATTCTCAGACTCTGCGTGGATCAAATGCCAAGGAAAACAGATGAGTCTTGAGCAAAGATTTAAAAGTCTCAACAGTCTGAGCGGTCTTTAAATTCTCAGGTAAACTGTTCCACAGCTTTGGAGCAGCAACCGCAAAAGCCCGATCACCTCTGGATTTCATTCTGGATCTGGGGACATCTAAGAGAAACTGGTTGGTAGACCGGAGTGCTCTTACTGGAGTGTAGATGTTAATAAGATCACTTAAATATGACGGGGCCAGACCTTTTAAGATTTTAAAAACAAGCAATAAAATCTTTAAATCAATCCAGAAGTGGACAGGGAGCCAGCGGAGAGAAGCCAGGACAGGACAGGGGTTATGTGTTCATATTTTTTAGTTGCTGTTACAAGACGAGCTGCAGCGTTCTGGACACATTGTAAACGATGCAGAGATGATTTGTCTAAACCAACACACAATGATTTATAATAGTCCAGACGAGAGGTAATAAAAGCGTGAATCACCTTTTCAAGGTCTCTGAAAGGGAGACAATGAGTCTTAGCTGGAAGAAACTGGATTTAACAACTGCATTTATCTGTTTGTCTAATTTAAAAGCACTTTCAAAAATAACTCCCAGATTCCTGACATTGGAGTGACTGTGTGAAGCCAAGGGGCCAAGAACAGGCATTACAATTACCAAAACTGATGACCCTGAACAAGTCTCCAGTCCATCACAGAGCCACATAAAGACAAACGAGATGAGCAACCATTCACTCTCACTAAAATTAATGATGCTTCAGTGTGTGACTTTTCTAAAACCATGTCGGACTCTGTAGTTTTCTCCGGCCCACTCCCCAACCTGACCAGCGATGACATGCTTAGTCATACGTCGTCATTCAACCACTGGCTGTCACTAACTGTTGTGACTTGGCCAGGAAACAGTGTATATAAATAAACTGAACTGCTTTGAATTGATTTTATTTATGGCTATAAATTATTATTATTATTATTATTAGGCCTTTATACAGGTTAGTTCTCATTGAGCCTCAAAGACTCATTTACAAGTGAGACCTGTTACATACAACATTCAGGCAGATGAGAAAAAGACAACACAAAAGTGGGGGAGGCAAAACAAATGCATGTCTCACACCATGTCCTGGCCGGGACACAGTATGAAAGATGCAAAAAAGACCTCGCAACATAGAGCTGCAACATACAATGACATCATAATGCACTTATTCATATAGGTCAACAAAGGTGGTGAGTTATCCATAGACAACTCCAGACAGTTCCAAAATTCTGATAAGGCCACAGATGTCCTCGGGAGGGGGTGGTGGGTGGCAGGCAGAAGCTTCTAGTTTACGTATCCTCCAGGAGCAATTTGAGACAAGGTGGCCTGTCCAAAGCCAACGGGGAGGCCAAATTCCAATAAACAATTGTTTGGGCTGCCAGACTCTGTTTTCTGTCTGCCTTCAAGTTCTGCTGGTACACTCAATGGTGAATCCAAACAACCAGAATTAGTGGACATTCTGCCCGGTGCATGCTCTTAGCTTTCTCCAAGATTGAATTCTTCATGCCAGCAAGTTCCAGGAGCCACAAGTGGCCTACAATTCTCAGAAATCACGTCCAGCTTGTGGTTGAGCTTGTTAAGCATATGAGTCTGAGAGCTTGAGGTACAAATTAATCCTTCACATAAAGCTGGCAGCATCACCATGGCCAAAACTGCTGCCAATGTCTTCCTAATTTGTCAATATCCTAGGTATCCACTGATTCCATAAAGCAGAAACCCAGTAATCATAAATTCAATAATGTACACATCTTCTACATCCTCCACAGACAGCACAGATAGGCACAGGTCGCCCACTCCCTACAGGAACCAATAACATACCCAGCTGCGTGGGTCCGTTCAGGGCATGAGGGCTCTCCAGCACCCTGTCATCTGGTGGAAAAAAAAGATCAATTCTGTTGAGAGACCAGCTGACCAAATCCATAATAATTTTTGATTTGGAAGATGTGTAAAGAGAGGCTCTGAGGTTGATAGGACAAGAGAGCAAAAAAGCAGGAGGGGGGGAGAGAGGGTAAGAGCGACTGTCTTTGTCTTCATTTACTTCCTGGGTCATTGTATCAGTTTTTAAAACAAATTGATTCAGAACTTTTTTACTATTGTTCTTTTTTATTTACACATGCATTGATTAATAAACATTTTTTTGTTTATCTAGTTAAGATTTGATTAAAGTGTATACATTTTGTTGCTGTAAAATCCAGATTAGCTCAGGTTTGATTGCTCTCCGAGTCAGTGTGGAGTTTGTGCCTCAGGTAGAGGATCAGGTATCTGAGAGTCTTGTTCCTGAGGGGTGGTAGGATGGAAAAATATAAGAATCAAGGGATCAGGGCCTCATCTGCAGTAATGAGGATGTTCCTCCAGTTTGTGGTAAAGAAAAAGTTGAGTCTAAAGCCTCTGGATTTACTGGTCTGTCCACACTCCAACCTGGTAATGAGATTTGGATCAAAACCGAAAAAAAAAAACACATTCTGGGTACAAGTGACTGTATTGGGCTTCTCTCGTAGGTTGGCCGGTCTCAGCTTTGGAGATAAGGTGAGGTGCTCCATCATTTGGGGGGAGCTGCGATCCACTGCTCCGCTGCATCAAAAGTAGTCAGCTGAGGTGATTCAACTGATGAGGAAGCCTCCCTCCTTCTAGAGGTTTTCTGGGCCCGTCTAACTTCTGGGGCTGACCCAGAACTAGAGGGATTGTGTTTTCTCTGAACTGGGAAGACCTCAGGATCCCTGACCCCAATGATTTTAAGAATGGGGCATGAGAGGTGTAGGTTTCTCTCCATTACCTGTTACTTCTGCAACCCAAGCATTGCAGATGATACCACATTTTTCTGTTCAGGTAAAGATATAAGGCAAATACTAGAGTTGATGAAGACAGAATTTATTAAAATACAAAACTGGTTTAAACTTAACAAATTATCAGTAAATTGAGATAAAACCAGTTACATGATATTCAGTAACAAAAAGGACAATGTGGATTATCCATTGAAAATTGATGGTGTTGAGATTAATAAAGTAAATGAGATGAAATTTTTGGTAGTTAACATTGATGATAAACTAACATGGAAAAAATCATGTAAATTCAGTCAAAACAAAAATAGCTAAATCCATTGCAGTTCTGTACAAAGTCAAGGACTTATTAAATAACAAAGCTCTGCATATGTTGTATAACGCAATCATTGTTCCACATTTGATCTACTGTATTGATGTTTGGTGAAAAGCGTGTAAAACAATCACAAAGCCTATTTTTATTTTATAGAAGAAAGCTGTTAGAATTATTACCGGAAAACATTTCTGTCACTCATCAAACCCATTGTTTTATCTACTGAAGTTATTGAAGTTCTATGAATTGGTAGATTATAGTATTTTGACAATTATGTATAAGACTCATAACAATTCATTACCTTTGAATATTCAAAGTAATTTTGTTAAAAGACAAAGTTGTTACAATCTTAAAGGGACTTAAATATATTCCAAACCAAAATTCAGAACCAATTTGAAGGAACGGTCTACCATAATCCAGGGAATTGGGTTGTGGAATGTTCTGGAAAGTAATGTTAAGAATGCAAAATCAATGTATACATTCAAAAAAATGATTAAGGCTAAACTGCTTGAAAATTATACACGAAGTAGCTTAGTGTGTGTGTATTAGTGTAAAATATTGAAATGTTCAAAATGTTAAGATGTGTGTATTAGTATTTGAATGATCTACAGTTATTCATTTTGTTATGTTACTTGTAAATAATCATTTGTTAAACTAAATGTGTGAAGAGTAGGGGCAGATATGGTAAGAGTCCTTCTTCTTTCTGCTCCTTTCATTTAAATTGTCTGTATTTTATTTTAAATTGTCTGTATTTTTTTGTTGTTGTAATTGTTTGTATTGCTTTTTTCTCTTATTTTTTTTTTTTTTTTTTTGTTTTTCTAATTTTAAAATTAATAAATAAAGAACAATGTTAAAAATTAAAAATAAAAAAGCAGCAGAAAAACTGGATGGATAAATTTATGTCCTGGATATAATGCTAATGTAATTATTAATAATAAAAAACAGACAATAATGCATTAAAATGAAGTGAAAAATTAGGGGGAAAGACATCAGCAGTGACATCAAATAAGTCACTGTTACTGCCCATTCGGTGAAAGGTCAAAGGTAATTTCCAAACTCTCTGCAGGCCAGTGGTCTACAGAGAAAAAGATTGTTCACAAGATGAAAACATTTGACGTCTTTAGAGGAAATTCACACAGAAGGTCAGACTGCAGGACTTATTTGTTTGAGTTGGTCAAACAGCAGTGAAGTGGCTCCTCTGGTGGTCCTGCCCCGTTATAAACCTTTAAAAGTACTTTAAACAACCTTTCTTTGGCTCTGGAGGGTTGTGGTCAGTGATTTACCCGAGAACACTTGAAGTTCAGATCAAACTGATAGCACTCCTCTATTTAAATGTCCTTGTTTTTCTATTTCGCCGTCCCACTGAGACTATGGCAGTCCCAACCTTGACTTCGTAACACCCTTCTGACCTACAGGTGAAACAGAGCCATCACAGGTCTTTGTGATGAACTAACAGTTCTGGACCGAGCCGATGTGCCTCGTATGAACACCTGCTGAAAAGCAGAACTTAAGACTGAAATGAACCTGAGAGACAAAGAGAACTCTGTGAGCTGAGATATCCTTGAAGAACAAGGTTAAAGTAACACAACGCAACACGCCTCAGCTGAGCTGACTTCAGAAAACATTAACAGAACTAGAGGTTTTCCTGGGAACAACTCGGACTCAGTTCCCTTATGGTCCGACAGACCTGCGGTTCTTTTTATTTGGTTGTAGGACTCTTCCTGTTCTCAGTCTGATCCAGTCTGACTCTCAGGTGTTTTAGGAACAACAGACGGATCAGAGGCCTGAACATCATCAGCTTCTATTGTAACGGCAACAAATTTACGAATCACCACCGTGTCGCTCGCAGTGTCAACAGTGTGCCTTTAGAGGTGGACAGGCTGCCTCGAGCTCAACCTTCACCTGCCATACATCACTTGTCAGCTCTCATCTGTTCTGCTCGAATAACAGCAGGTTGAAAGGACCACCGATCACACGGGTTATTAAAAGCCCTGAACCATTGCACCTGGCTCAGTTAAAGGAAGTCTGTGTGTACTGTTTGGTTTGGGACATGTGTATTGTTTGGTTTGGGACGTGTGTATTGTTTGGTTTGGGACATGTGTATTGTTTTGTTTGTGATGTGTGTATTCTTTGGTTTGGGACATGTGTATTGTTTTGTTTGGGATATGTGTATTTTTTGGCTTGGGACGTGTATTGTTTGATTTGGGACATGTGTATTGTTTGGTTTGGGACGTGTGTATTGTTTGTGATGTGTGTATTCTTTGGTTTGGGATGTATGTTTTGATTGGTTTGGGACATGTGTATTGTTTGGTTTGGGACATGTGTATTGTTTGGTTTGGGACATGTGTATTGTTTGGTTTGGGACATGTGTATTGTTTGGTTTG
>JARVLU010000179.1:10241336-10251715 GCA_031762415.1 Simpsonichthys santanae | reverse complement strand
ACATGCATGTTAGACTGATTGGTAACTCTAAATTGTCTCTAGGTGTGAGTGAGAGAGAGAGAATGGTTGTTTGTCTCTATAGTGTCCTTTTGATTGACTTATTACAATCCAGGGTGTCCCCGACCTCTTGCACAGTGATGTCTGGACATAGGCATCAGGAAATGGTAAATGGACTGTACTTATATAGCACCTTTCTATCTGATCCAGATACTCAATGCTCTACACATCTGTGCCCTCATTTACCCATTCATACAGCACTCTACTAGATCATACATCTCCTCCTACATGTCTCTGTGTGAGTGCAGCTACAGCATGCACTGTCAGGACATTATTATCTGCAGTGTCCCCTCAATGAGGACTGAACTAGGCAAAAGGGCCTTCTCCTACTCCGCTCTTGTTTCCTGGAATATCTTACAAAAAGATCTGAAGTTCTTGACCTTGACCTCTATAAGTGGCTTCAAACATCTGCTAAGTTCCTGGTAAAAACCAGTGCACACATGTTCCTGTTTTTAGTTTTCTACATCGCCTCGTAATCTGGCAGGGTTTTTTTTTTTTTTGTTGCTGTTGTTGCTACATTTCCTTTTAAATATCCTTTTAATCATCATTTTGTTTTCAATTGTAAAAAAATAAAAAATAAACAATTGTATAGTTTGTGATGTTGTCATTGTTGTCCACTGTTGTCATCACTCTTTATTAAAATCAGGTCTCTCTTGTAAACGAGTCCCCGAAGCTCAATGGGATTAACCTGTCTAAATAAAGGTTGAATGAAAAAAAAAGGAAGAAGCAGGTAAAGATAATGGATGGATGTTTCGAAAGACAATCTTAATGTTCTACAGATTTCTTTAGAAATAAAATAAAATAAAAATTTAAAAGTTATGAATGAACACTAAAAACTCCAGTTTCCTCCCACAGATCAAAAACATGCATGTTAGACTGATTGGTAACTCTAAATTGCCTCTAGGTGTGAGTGAGAGACTGAAATTTTTTTTGTCTCGTTTGTCTCTATGTGTCCCTGTGATGGACTGGAGACCTGTCCAGTTTGTCCCCTGCCTCTCACACAGTGATGGCTGGACATGGGCACCAGTGACCCCCATGACCCGAAAAGGAAGAAGCAGGTAAAGATAATGGATGGATGGATGGATGGATGGATGGATGGATGGATGGATGGATGGATGATCAGTAAGATTCAATCAAGCCCCACTTTTATTTCTGTGTTCTTACCAACAACCAGCACTCATCCCATTCTGCATGCTGAAAGTCTAAAACATTTCACATCTATATCGTGGCTTCAAGCTCATCCTGTCTGCCTCTGTAAATTATTTGGACATGAACATTAAAAATGTGACAAAGTGTAGAATGACAGTAATGATGTGCATTATACTTCTCTCTTTCTTTCCTTCTCTCTGCTTAGATCTTCACTAGATCCCATACACGAGTCTCTCCATATTAATAAGAAATTTATAGCATTATCATGTTTTTTCTAAAACAGTAAACATAACAAAAAAAAAAAGCCTTAAATAGTTATCATCAGCACAGAGGCAGCTGTTGTATAGCAGCAGAAATACATTACAAGCCCGAGAACATACATGAAATAGAAGGGATTGAATAAATCTTTATAAACAACACAGCTGGTATGAACCAGGGGTCTTCAACCTGCGGCTCTGGGGCTACATGTGGCTCTTTGGTTTGTCTCCAGCAGCGCTTTATAGCTTTGATTAAAATAACTTGGAAATTTATATTTAGAACCACAACGTGGGCTCTCACACAGCGACTGTTGGAGGTATCCAGCAATACCCCCCATGACCCGGAAACGTAAAACCCGATAAGAAAATGAATGGAAGGATGAATGAATAAAGAGTGTGGAAACATTTATTTTTAACAGTTCTATCTTTAACTTTTTTTAGCAGCACATGAATAAAGCTTCTGTAAAAGATGGAAGGCAGGAAACAAACATTAATCATTCACTTTGTTCTGATAGTTTATCAGTGTGGTTTTTCTCTGAAATCTACTATAAATGTAAACATTTGAACACATTTACAACAGGTTGCAGCGGGAAAAATCTGCACGGTTCAGTTATGCAAACATATTACAAGTGTTTAAAAGCAGGTGTTCTGTGAAATATGACCAAGTTGTTGTGATAAGTGCGAGAATTATAGAAGTAAAGGTTTCTCTTTCATTAAAAATAGTTGAATTGAATGAAAGTATATCAGTCGTTGTTAGAGAAAACCCAACAAATAATAATTAAATAGCCAACTGTTCATATTTTAATGCTCATACATATACATGTAATTTAACGGGACGCAAATATAACCTTTATTAATACATATTTACTCTTCAGCTAATTTTTCACAAATATAGTAAGGACTCATAAATCATTTGATTCTAATCAAATATAATAAACACTTTTTTTCTCTCTTCCTCAAAAGAATTAGATTTTTTCCCATGTCCTAAAATGTAAAAATAGGGATAAATGTCAACTATTTATTTTTTCTTTGATCACAGAATGCAACAAATTAGTTTTTATGCAGCCTTTATATAAAACCTGATATCACTTTATAATGAGTTGTTTTATTCCAATTTTCATCATTATTTCTAACTTTAACGAGGCTTTGCAGCTGTGGACACATTTCATTTAGATGCAACAGAAACTGAAACAGACAGTACTGATTATAGTAACTACAGAGATTCTATATTAGCGTAAAACACAAAAATATTGTTTGACTTTCTGCCTCTGGGATGCTCAGTGTATAGGTCTGCCTCCATACTCCACAGATTATCACCGTGTTTGATTTGCATAGACGTCTGGATGTGTGAATACAGTCACAGAGATGTCTATCTATGTAAACTGTATTCAAATCCCCCGCCCCTCCCCCAGTGGTGATGAACACCTGTCATCAGTCATTTGGTAAAGTGTGAGGTAATGATAAAACTGACTAGTAAACTCATGCACAAATAAAACTCTGGTTTAAGCAGATTCTCTGGACGGTTTGTTTTTGTTGTTGAGATGTTTCATCCTTCTTCCAAAGGACTTCATCAGTCCGAGGAGCCACCACAAACTCGGTTCCACACGCAGCCACTCATAGTAGGGCAACAAGTTTGCAGGTGATAAGATGGTTTTTGGGGTCCACCCCTTTGGATGAAGGATGAAATGTCTCATCAAACAATGAAACCATCTAGATGACCTGACTTAACACCAAAATGCATGCTCAATAATCCAGGTAGAAAATCCAACAATTTTCAGTCAGGACGTCAGGACAGTTTCTGTTTTATTATTATTGTTTTTTTATTTTCTGTACTGAGACGTTTCACCCTCAATCCAGAAGGCTTCATCAGTCTGAGGAAACACCAAACAAAACTGATTCTTCCCAAACAGCTTACTCCCAAGTGGGGTAAAAAAAAACAGTTACATTTTTGGGTTTTATACTTGGATTATTGAGCATGGACTTTGGTATTTTGAACCAATTTGACGTGACTGTCGACGAGGGAGAGGGCAGGCACCAGAGGAGAGTGCATGCCCCAGAAACCACCTTAGCACCAACATAATTGTTTGTTTGTTTTTTTCATTTTGGAGTAAGCTGTTGTGGGGAAAGCAGTTTTGTTTGGTGGTTCTTCAGACTGATGAAGCCTTCTGGATGGAGGGCAAAACGTCTCATCACTAAAAAAAGAAAAGAAACCATCCAGATGACCTGACTGAATATTGCTGACCTGACTTAACTTTGTTGGACTTTTTACCTCGATTATTGAGCATGAACTTTGATGTTTTGAACCACTTTGGCTATGGCTGCCTCAGGGGAGTCGACAGGGGAGAGGGCAGGCTCCAGAAACCATCTTATCACCAACAAACTGTCGGTCCACTATGTGAGTGTGCTGCTTGTGGGACTGAGTTTGTTGTGGCTCCTCCGACTGATGAAGTCCTTTGGATGAAGGACGAAATGTCTCAATAGCAAAAAAGAAACCATCCAGATGACCTGACTGAACATTGTTGGATCTTGTACCTGGATGACGTCTGGTTTAGGGTTAGCGTTAGCAAAGGAACTTGGAGAAGAAAACACAATGGCAGAAATCCAGTGTGATGTTTTAAAGTTACTGTTAGAAGATTAAATTGTCTTTAAATGTGTGATCAGCTGATCCAGTACTGTTGGCAATTGGCCATTTTGACTGCAGTGCAGCATGTCACTGCTGCAGCAGCACAAGGGATCAGTTAATAGTCTGTCTTTGTTTTAAACGGGAGCAAATACTGTAAATTTCATAACGTGTCACTGAGGCTCCAGAGGACATGGAGGGGTTAATTATTCACCGAGGCATATATATTAAAAAGTGATTAATCAGTTCGTTCAGGCGAGCCCCAAATGGAAGCACAATCTTTAAACACTGCAGAGATGTTAAGGTTGCTGCAAATACATGCCGACAATCTCATTACAGAGGCCAGCGGCATGTCATGTCCCCCCGTCTTCATCCTTTTTCTTTGTCTCACCGCCTCACTCTGCTGCGCTCTTATTTCTGCTCCCTCAAATATGCAAAGGAGGCATTTCCTCCCGTGCTTTAATTAGCAGAAAATATGCAAAGTATGTCAAACAGTAAAGTTTAATAAGTTTCTTCATATTCAGAGCAAATTAGTGTTTACTGTATTGTGGTTTCTCCTTCTTCTCTATCGAGTGCAACACGTTTGTTTGCTCAGATTTAATTGCGGATCCTCAAGGCTGACCTTGAAACTTTATCATGAGATTTAAAATGGACAATATCAGCATCTTTCCACTGTTTCCAGTATATGATTGTAGACGTTTCAAACGTTCAAACATGAGCAGGTTGTTGCTGTGTAAGTGTGAACATGGCTGCCACTGTTACAAAAAGTCTGGAGCTCAAGACTCGTGCTTTCATTATCTGAAACACGCATCAGTTTATTAAACCATGTCTGATGAGTCACACACACACACACACAAACACACACACCTTAGGTTTTTCCTACTCTTTAAGAGCCGTGGGCCTTCACAGATGTGCAGGTGTTTGTGAGCGTTCATGCTCTTGTGTAAACTTCAGAGCTTCATGTAAAGTTCAGTGAAAAGCATCATGTCAAAATAAAAGCACACGCTTTGGGTCAATTTGTTGCTTTGAAGCATCTATCTTCTCCCAAAGGGACATCCATCCATTATCTTTTACCCGCTGCTTCCATTTTGGGTCACGGGGGTCACTGGTGCCCATGTCCAGCAGTCACTGAGGGGGTGGGGGACACCCTGGACAGGTCTCCAGTCCATTACAGAGACACACAGAGACGAACGAGGCAAACAACCATTCACTCTCTCACTCACACCTAGAGACAATTTAGAGTTACCAATCATCCTAACATGCATGTTTTTGGTCTGTGTGAGGAAACCGGAGTACCCGGAGAAAACCCACGCATGCACGGAGAGAACACGCTAACTTCTCCCAGAAAGGCCCCGGGCCGGGATTTGAACCGGCAACCTTCTCGCTGAGAGGCAGCTGCTCTACCAGTTGCACCAACGTGTTGCCGACATCTATCCTATTTCTTAGAAAATAAAATAAAATAATTTAAAGGCCTAGCACTCCTTAATGAAATGCATATCACTGCTAATGCTGCTAACAAGACCACGCCGCTAACCGTAACTCACCACTAACAGTAGCTAAGAGTATCATGCTGCTAACTGGACCATGTTGCTAAGATAACATCACTGTCATCAGAACCACAATAGGACCATGCTGCTGTAAATTTCTTTCTTTTTCACTTTTGGCATCTTGTTTCTTTATTTTTGCTGCATGCTTTGAATAAATCCCAGTTTCAGTTAATTTTGGGGCTCTGAGTCCGACTCCGCTCACATTAAGCCTGTAAATTATAGCCGAACAGAACCTATGAGAATCGTGCTGCTGTTATTCTGTGTGTTTAGCGCTATTAGTGATTATATATTAGATTTTTTTTTATTTTCGACCTTTTAGCTTACTGTGGGGCATTGGTTATAGCTTAATATGTATCTTACATCCTTATTTACTGTTTGTTTCAACAAGTTATATTTTTGCCATTGTTGGCTGTAACTGGGACCCTGAGTACACAATTTCGTTCCACCTCATTTACCACATGTGGTGCAAATGACAATAAAAAAAAACCTTGAATCCTTGAATATTCTCTTCAGACCCATTTCAGACCAGGATCTTCTTATATTGAGAAATCACAGTTGTAGCTGTTTTGGTCAAATCTTGAAAACAACATTAAGGCTATGCAATATTCGCAGATCTTGCATGATCTGTAAGTGTTGTGATTGTGATGTGTTGTGACTCAGCACATCAAATTTTAGCTCAGTATCTGTAAAATGAACAGAGATATAATCATTCTAAGATTGATCAGGTGACCGTCTTGAACTGTGTTACCTCTGACAGTCATTCAGTGTGACGATTGCGGATACACCCAGATATAAGGACCAATGAGAACAGAGACCAAGACTCAGAATCAGTTTACAATGTTTATTTACAAAGTGAGAAATATGCAATAAACGATGAGGGGACAGGAACCCTGCAGAGCAGAGCGATGGTTAGAGGGTGATAGATCTTCCTTACAGTGGAGGTCGGGGTCAGTCGTGGGGAGGGTTGACCCGAATAGTTCCAGGTGAAGGAGGTGCAGGTGTAAAGCAAGTGGTGGGAAAGCGTGGAGGCAGCTGATGGAGGACAGAGGAGCTGGAGGTCCACAGAAGAGGATTCAGAGCAAACAGGAGGACATCAAATGTAGTTCACTGGAGGCACGGATAATAATACAAATCATTCATGTTTAGTCTTAAACACGAGTAGAAGGCTTGAACAAGACGACCGTTGGCAGGTCATGCTCCAGCGCTGGCTGAATGTCTTCTGGCTTTCTGCTCCTCATGCTCATCAAGTTGGTGTAATTAGAATCTGACTGTGGGTGCAGGAGCTGGCAGAGCAGAGCTCCCACATCCAGCTGTAGAGGTGCATTCAATCACCGTTTTCTGAGAATTTCATTGAAATCCATTCAGTGGTTCATGAGGTATTTTGCTAACAGACAAACAAGGTTTTCTCAGTTAAGCAAATATTTCATGCAAAAGGTTTGCATCTGACGAATGTGGTGGGGATAATTCTCAGCTACTGCAACACATAATTTTAGTTTAATGATGAAAACTGACTGAGGTGTGATCATTTTTGTGTTTTTTAAGTTCAGTTGGATGTGGTGGCCATCTTGAATTGTGATGATGCCAAGAGATAAACTGTAGATGTAGATCCATTGACTGCTCCCTGAAAGTTTCCTTAATATAGTTTGGGGGTATTTTCTGTCCAACATGACACATTATTTCCAATAGTTAATGACTGTTTTAAACACAGATCTTATGCATCTGTCAGAGCTCAGATCATAAGTTGGGGATCACTGTCAACTACTACCACATTATTATTTTTCAGTACCTGTAAATGAAGTTATAGTCGGTGTTTATTTAAGATTCCTTTGCTGTGGCAGCCATCCTGAATCAATTTGATTTAAATGTCAATCAAAGATTTATTTATTTTATTTATTTATTTCATTTTGAATGTTTAATTTTTTTAAACAATACCATAAACAAATAAAAATGTAAATATTTCCACCAATATATTCTGGAAACAAAACAAAAATGTTCTATAAGGGAACAGGAAGAAGCAATGGCTTATCTAGTCCTGTCCCTAAACTTACATACACATTCTGAACCAAACCAGATTCGTAAAAATAATTAAGAACACAAAAAACACAAAGTGTGGACCAAAATTAAAAAAAAAAAAAAAAAAATTGTAGGCAGAAGCACAAGCTTATTACACCTTCACTTTGTTATACATCAAAATGAAAGCAGCAGAATATTATCCTGTACTGTATATTTGTTTTTTCAAACATATCAACGAATTCCAGCTAAACAAAAGCATAAAAAACAAAACCCAAAAAAGGAAAAGGAGATAAAAAAAAAAACACTCAAGTCTTACTATATTTATTTAGTAAATGATTTTTATATTTTATTTTATTTAAAGATTCAACGCAATGACTGATTTTTGTATTTTAAATAAAATCCGTCCATCCGTCTTGACATATTTTGCAAACGGTAAAGACAAATTAACACACTCACACATGCACAAACAGGGGGAAGACAATACAAACTAAAAGGTGTGGAGTTGACATGTCACCTCAGCATGTTTCAGTGGATGAACTCTACAAATGACCATGCCCGGTGGCAGGAAGCAGTTTGTTCAGGACAATAATTCTGCAGAAAAACAGGAGATACTGGTAAAAGAAGTGATGTGCGCTGGTGGGAGGAAAGAGGATGAAGACTTGTGGCCTCCGTGCGCATGTTGAACCCAGTAACTTCACTCCACAGCCACCTCTGCGCCCACAACACTCACAGATGAAGGCACAAGCACTCAAGCTCATGCAACCCAGACCATTGTAGGACTGAATGAGTGAAGCTGAATGGGTTTAACCTCTCTGCTCTGATGTCCCGAGCAGCCCTTCATGTTCTGCCTCTGCCGGTCAAAGTTAGAGGAATCCCACCAGGCAGGCATTAAATAAAACCAACCCTTAAAGAGAAAAGTGATGTGCACATGGTATTAATTGAGTTAACCTCAGCGTTGTCAGGCTCACAGTTTGAAGATTAGAATGAGGTCTCAGTTTGATCCTCAAACCATCTGTGTTCTTTCTTTGTGACATTAATACGGTAATTTGTTGCAGATTGTTGCACAGATACTTGCACACTTAAAAAGGACAGTTATCTTATTGGTTCATAGAAGTCTCATCATGCTTCTACAGCGTTGCTTGGTGCCTGTGCATCTGAGGTTAAGTCAGCTCCCATCAGCAAAAAATCAAGGTGAGGTCCCTCTCTGCAGGCAAAGCCGAGCCACCAGCTGCAAGTTTCTCATTCACCGCGCTGCCTTGCATCATTTTCTGATCATAGCCACAACAAGAGACCTAATGTCTGAGAGATAGCGTGCTGCAGGGCTCACGGCTGAAGCAAAAGCTGCAAAACTTTGCATCAGAGCTTATTATTAATGCCTGGGCGTGTCGAGAACTGTTGTGAAGTTTAATGTAGTGCACAAGGGTTGCTTGCATGCCAAAGTTTGGGTCATGTTTCTTGCTAAATTTGCAGTTTCCTTACGGAAACCAAAAGCATTGATCATGTCTGCGAGAGACAAGCAGCTGCATCACAGATCTGTCTGCAGTGAGTTCATATAGCCATGATGAATGCAAGTGCTCTGATGATACTCCCACATGAGGAGGGAGGCTTTCCTGTGGCCCTGTCCATTAATGCATTATAAATGAGCCCTCTCGCATCCTTCGAGAGACACGCGAGGTATGCGAGACACCACAGAGCAGCGTTTCCTGTCTTCCAGTAAAGATTCCCATGTGACCTGGCCGGTAGGAAACCATGTGACCCAGCAGTCCAGACCACCAGACCAAACGCTGACTGTACTGTACACAAAGGAATAAAATAATAATCAAGGTGCATGAACAGAACTAGATGCTTTTATTGCTTTATTTTGTCAAAAAATGTGGGGAAATAAGTGTACTACTTGAAATGCATGTTGCCCGCTGCCGTTTACGGCATAGCAAGCCTTGTAAATTAAATTATGCTAAATGTCATGCAGTCTTTGTGAGATATTTGCATGATGTGCTGGTGATCTGAATATGGTTGTGTCCAGTGCTTAATTTTTAAACCAAACAATGCCGAAATGCAAATGGGGGGTATCTGGGAGTCCTCCCCCTGAAAATTTTGAATAAAGTACTGTATATGCCATTTCCTGGATTCTGGTGTATTTTAATGGGTTGTTAAACATCTACGTTTACCTACATGAGTAAACACTCGATTCAACAACTATTTTAGAGCAACAACAACAGCTCTCTCCTCGTGTGAATAGAACAGCTATGTTTCTCTCAAGCATCCTACCCCACACCTCCACTTCCGGCGACGAGTACTACCTTCATGTGCTTCAATTCTGGGTTGTTTAGTTGTACAATGAGACACATTTTTAAATTAAAGTAAATTGTACTGTCTTTTTTACATTTTGATCGCTGTTGTTTTCACAAATAGCACTGTTGTTTTGATATGTGATCATTAATGTGATTACCCATCAGTCATTTCGCTCATATCTTTTATAAATAATCAAAAATTGTATTAATGACCCACTTCAACTGTAAAACCGATTTGCAATGTAGTAGTGTTGTTTAATTGTATTTTTAATTAAATTGCCTATGACTGTACTTTTAGGAGTGGACTTTTTTTCAAGGGTAGAAGTGGAAACTCTTCATTTGAAGGGTCAGCTCTGATGTGATATTAAGAAGCTCGTAAGTGGCTGTTGTGTTTAAAATTAGTGTTTATGTAATTATTTTCAGTTTACATATCCAATATAAGTTT
>JARVLU010000179.1:10127957-10139478 GCA_031762415.1 Simpsonichthys santanae | reverse complement strand
TGTAAAATACAGGCAGTCCCCGACTTACGGCGCCATCAACTTAAGGCATTTCGGGCTTACGGCGCTGCCCCCAGTGACGTCATCACACCTCACGTTGTCTTTTTTATGCAGCATTTTATGTTTTTTTATTTTTTTATTTTTTTGTAGGGTCTTTTGTTAGCTAACTGCTTGGAAACACATTAAAACGGCATTCTAAGTACGCTGTTGTTGTGTTACTTTGAAAAAACATGTTTAAAACGACGTTTACGGCCGCCGAGCTCCGACTTACGGAAAATCGAGTTACGAACGGGCCATAGGAACGGATCTCGTTCGTAACTCGAGGACTGCCTGTATATATAAAAAATCTTATTTTTGATCCCGTTTTGGATTTTGTTTTAGTTTTTTACAGCTAGTAGGTTTTGATGGTGCAACTTACCCAAAGTGGTTTAGCCAAATTAGTAGGGTCAATCCGATTTGATTAGATCTTTTTTTTATTTTTATTTTTTTATTTAAAGAAATGGAATTTTTTTAATGAAGGTGTGAGGATATTAACAAATATGTCTTGAATTCAAACTAACAAGGACAAGTGTCACCTTGAGCTTGTTTTTGCTGTCAGGTTCCAGCTCTTACTTTATCAAAGCAGGGGTTTACTCAGAAATGAGGCAGCAGATTTGGTACTTCCATCCTAAACAGTAGAGAATAGGCAAGTGGCAGCGTGTAGGAGAGATGAGTGACAGCTGAATAAGAAGTCTGAATAGCCAGAGGAGAATGACCTTGGCATTCATATCGGAAGATGTGGGAAATAATCAGCAGCGGTGTGCCCTGATGGCTCTGCTGCAAACAATGAGTCTCACTTTTGAAGGGAGTCTATTAAGGCTTCAGTTGCCCTTTTTCTCCTGCTCTCTTCTTCAGTTGCGTTCCAGAGCATGCAAAGTTTCACCCAGTGAACGCTTCAGTCACTAAAAATGGCCACCTTTAATCCACACTGAGGGTGATGATGTAATAGTTGTTTACACTTTTAAAGTGATATCCAAATGCAAATAACGCCTCTCTGTCATTTGGAAAAAAAAAAGGCAAGGCTTTAAGGTCCAGCAGGAGTACACCAAGCAGTTGCCTTTAGGCTTTCTGGACTATCACTATTTGGCTCGTGGTAACTGTGAGCTTTTTGTTTGGTGCTTACGGGAAAAAAAAAAAAACGGCGCACAGAATGTCAACAGCAGGAATATAGACGTCACAAAGCTCTGCAGTGTTAGCAGTCACCCCGACAGTCTGTATGACATTCAGCAGTTTGAAATGGCATTTGTGACATTCACTGAGTGAGAGTAATATATTCACCTGGGTTGGTTCATCTAGCCCTCACCAGAACAGACAGATGTTTTAAATCCTATATGCACCAAGTCTTCTCACACTGTCAACAGCTTCTTGTAGCCTGGCTGCCTGATTTTATCACATCAGAATGGAGTGAAAATCCAGTGATACATGCTTTTTTTTTTTTTTTTTGGAGCTGATATGAGGCGTGCTTTGTTTTTTTTGCGTCTTACATATTAATGTGTGTGGATTTTCGTACCGTTGCATTTATGGGTGGCTTTTCCCCCCTTTTCCTTCCCATTGCACTGCAGCTCAGTGGAGTGGCTTTAAGATGTGACAGAAGGCTATTACATTCTGACATATTGCCGCGCCTGTGTCATATAGCATTTAATTCAAATGACGGACACGGAGGCGTGACTACACTCAGCCTGTCACAGAGAGCATCCCTTTAAAAATTTCTTTGTTCCTCACGCTCTATTAGATAACAAAATGACAGTTGCTGCCTTTCTTGGAGTGCGCAGATGAAAGCTCGATGCTGGAGTTTTTATTTATCATCCCCGCGGAGTGAGAGGGAAGCAGCATGACTGCCTTCTACACCTGTGGGAGAAAAGCCTGGCTTCGCACCTTAAGCCTCGGAGGATGATTGTTTTCTCTCTGCTCGTGTTCAATAGGAGCATAAGCTTCAATAATTCAGGAGTTTCTTTGTATACGTCTACATGCACGCTTGTTTAACATACCCCAAGCGTCGGGATGGATTCTCCATTGTTCATCTGCAACAGATTTGAAAACTCACCCGCAAAAGCCTAAAGTTTGCAGGAAGTAAGCGATCCGTCAAACTGAGCGTTTCATTGCCTTTACTATTTGTCAAAGTTACAACTTTACTCATTCTGCCCTACACCTTCATTTATTACTCCCTCTCAGCACTGGCGTAGGACTTTTATCCACTCATTGATTTTCCTCCGCTTCACTTTATTATTCTATTAGTTTAAAAACGGAGAGCCAACACCTTTACAAGTTTCCTTCATCCAGTTGCGTAAGCTCAAAGCTGCCGCTTCTTGCTTGCTTGCATTGAAGCCAGGTGCTAAACATTGCTGTTTTTGTAAACCTAATTAGCTTTTTTTTTTTTTCCTGACTGCATCCTGCTGATGATGCTGACAACCCTCCAAACTCCATCGTCTCTGCCACCGTCAGCAGTAGTTTACTCTGAATGCCGTGGTGTGTTTAATGACCCTCTATGATTTGACATTTCAGTCGACAGTGTTAAACACCATCTTTTGAAAGCAAGAAATGACTGGATTTATCTTGTTTTTCATAAACATCCTGCACTCATTTCTGCACTTCACATTTTCTTAAACATCGATTCTAAAATAGATTCTTACTGCATTCATAAGCAAGTTTTTACAACGTCCAATGTTCTGTGTCCTTGACCACACACAGAAAGGTGGAGAGTTTTCAGAAACGCTCATCACTCTTAATGGAATTATCACAGAACAACAGCAGACTTTTGGCAAGAGCTGCCTGTTTTTACTCCTGTAATGAATGGAAGAGCCCAGTGAGTGAGGACGCTGCTCTGCAGGAAGGTTTGCGTAGGAAACTAGAATAAAGATGAACCATATCCTCCATGAATGATTGAGCACCAGTGCAAGTGTAAGGCACAAACACATGTTTAATCATCACTTGCACTTGTGTTGTACATAAAAAGACATGTTGAAAGTACCATTTTTTCAGCCTATAAGTCACAGTTTTTACATAATTGACATGCCCTGCAGGTGTAAGCGACATATTTAAGGATTTTTTTCCATACAGTATTTATAAATCATCTTTTGGCTGAGATATGACCATTTTCATTCATTTTGACTGGAAAAAAAAGAAGAGCAGTACCACTTTCAGCCACTTGATGGCAGCAGAGTAGGAATGGGAATATGGCATGCTGTTGCATCATGTAATAGGCAATTGTGGCTGTAATGACAAATTCAAAAAAATTCAAGACAAAAACAACTGGACTTATTTATTATATTTTATACTTTGTTTTTTTTTTCTTGAACTTTTTTGAATTTACCATGTCCTGGATGACTGAGAATCTTCACCAGCTATTAATGACTCAATCGGCCTGCCATAGTCTCCCACCTGCATTCTGCTCGTTGTTTGGAACCATCAAAACAGCTGCACTGCTCCTGCGAAATGCAGCTAATTTGATCATTAAGGTGCATTTAGTAAGGTAAAGTTAGACTGAGACACACATTTACTATAGTTTCGAGCAAACAAATAATTGTTTTTAAATAATAATCTTGTTAAATTCTTGTTAAAGTCCTCACGTGCACATTTCTGCGGCCGCCGTTTTGCAGCCCTTTGGTCTTTGGCACAATACTGGTCCACATTTCCGGGTTCTCAACGGTGACGCGTAACAAACGCAATGTGTCAGTGGTGACGCATAATATATGTGACGTATACAGTGAAGCAACATATTTATGGATTTTTCCACTTTATTCAACAAATATGGACTGATGTGACTCATAGGGTGGAACGACGTGTCCGCTGGAAAATACGGTAAGTCTCCCTCCCGTCTGCAGCCTTTAACGTATTACATTTAGTTTAAAATGCAAAATAAGTTGGTTGACTAAATGATTCAGAACACGAGATAAAGTAAGGAAAGGATATGGAGCTCAAGGGCCCGCTGACAGATGATACAGCCCTCCTGGACCTCTAATGAGAGATAATCCAGTTCTCTCCTGTCCAAAGCCAACAACTGCAGTTGCTGCTGCTGGGGAGCTCCTGCTGCTCCTGAAGGACGTCACTGCACCCCAACATGTCCACCTTCCTCCCACATATCCTCTTGCCTGAACACCTTGTAATTAGTAAACTCTGCATATAATCATCACAGTGAGCGCTGCTGAGATCAGAGACTAAATAGACTAGAAATAATGTTAAAGAAACCTTGGAATATTTAAAACCATCCTTGTTGGGCTCAATAATTTAAATCAGGGACTTGCTAGACTACTGTACTCGTGTTGATTTGAAAAGAGCAAGTGTGAATACGCAAAAGGGAATCCAAAGGAGCTCGTACTGAATTCACAGTTCAGGAGAAAAGGCAGGTTATTTTATTTTTTAAGCCGAGTGCGGTCACGAGTGTTTTCTGCCTCTCCTTCACGAGTCTCCACCAGAGGGTTGAAAAGAGCATATAGCATAATGTCTGCAGAGGGTTCTCAACACGGCATGCATTTTACCGCTTGTAAAGCAATCATTTCCATCTTTCTCTTTTCACCCCGCCCCACTTTCTGGTTCTGGGGCTGCTGAGTCAGCTCACCTTCGTACGGAGAGCGGCTCCCTCAACCGAGACGTTATTGATTCGCCTTCGTTCATAAAGGGAGGGGGATGAAATGTTCCCAAACCTCTCAGACCAATTTTGCTGTGCTGCATAGTCGCGAGGACCTCTGGGCATTCGACTGGGTAGGGGGGTTGGCATTACCAACATACACTCACACAGGCAGCCACATGTGTGTTTAGAAAAACAGCTATGGACTGCAGGAAAAATCAGAAAATCTTACTCTTTCATAAAAAGTGTGCATTAAAAGACATACTGAAATAAATAGGAAAATATACATCATACACATCAGTGACATAGCAGTGGGAATTTATGCTAAAAATCCCGAGAACTGCAACTGAATCTAAAACAATTGCAACTATTTCATTTCTTGAACAGCTTTCATCCAAACATATACTGTATGTTGTTGTCTATTTAATGTAAAAAATGAAGTGAAGACAGCTCTAATATAAAATGAAGTTAGAGTAAAACACTTGTATGTGCTGAGGATTAAATAAAAGTGTCAATGTTTGATCCAGTAATGCTTGGGGTTTTTCTGTGAAGAGATTAAGTTAATTATAATGCATCCCTAAGGTAGAAAACATTGAAAAATACAGATAAAACAGCAACTGCATTTGGTTATATTTCTGAAGTAAATGTACATATTAGAATAGTAGATCTTTGTAAAGTAACTCAGAGTCTGACAAGTTGTTGATGATGGCAAGTTGATTAGCCCAATAGCTATGCTGAAAGTTGTTTATTAGCTTGAAAACTTGCTAATATCCATAGCTTGTTGCCAGTGATGTAGTCTACATTTTTATAGTGGGTATACTGTGCTTAGAAACCAAAGTACACTGGTTAGTACAATGTAATCATCAATTTATTTTGATTTTTAAGCGTATTGAACATTTCCAAATTTCACTGATGGTTGTAAGCAGTTGGTATTAAATACATTATAGAATTTATAAAACCGTATCAAAGCAAAGCACTGCTTACTGATAGATCGTTACGGAATCGTTTAACATATCAATGGCACATGCCTAATGATGTGTCATGTATCATTGGGCACTTTTTAGTGGGTGTACTGGAATTCTTCAGCTTTTCTAGTGGTTATACTTTGTATACCCTAGTATCACGTAGACAACACCACTGCTTGTTGCACACAAACAACGATAGGTGGTCTAACCCCACACCCCCCGCCACCCCAACACACACACAAACACACAACCTCTCCCATTAATAAATGAATAAATACAGTAGATGCAAAATCAGCCAACTTTTTGTAATGTGGAATAAAGTTTTGAAGACTAGACCATTAGGCACAGCTGACTGACAGCTCACTGCATCAAATGGAGGCAGAGGCAACACCACCATGTGCCACAAACAACCACATGCCTGTTGACCGTTCTGAATATTGTGCAATGCCCATGAACTCTAATAAGTGTCCAACTTCTTCTGATGGACTATGGCACCATCTGTATGGCTGTGACTCCGCATAGTCAGAGACTGCACAGACAGAGTGAAAAGAGGAAAATAAGCAATGTGTTGCTTGTTAATAAAAGATGGTGTAATCCAAAGAAGGGTGCCTGTGCATCCTGGATAATATGTATTCATCCAGCCATCCTCCCAGCAATTCTCAGTAATTGATTCTGGGACAATATGAAGTCCCCTCCATGAATAATGTAATTCACTATAATTTTATGCAATTGGGTATAATTCAATTTATAAATAGTTACATAGTTAAGCCCTCCGACGCTGAATTTCAACCACTAAATTGATTGTATCTTCTGTTGCCATTTTTCAGCTAAAGCAGGAGTTTGTGTCATTTCATGTAATTGATAATGAGCTACACGAGTTTCTGCTCAAAGATCAATTTGCTGCAGCTAAATGAAAATCAGAATCTTTAGAAAGTTAAATTGGGAAACTCATTTAAGTAATTTCTGAGGGAAACCAAAGCTCAGGTGTGGCAATGAACTATTTTTTTAAAGTATGTCATACTAGAGGGACCGTTTTCTTCCATTTCCACCAACACACACACATAACGCAACTAGACCACATTTAACTAGCACACACTTTCACTTCAATGTGGGCTCGGGCCAGTGAGCTACATCATTGCTTCAGTTGGATCAAACAGAGCTCAGGAGCCATTTATCTACGTATGGTACTGGCTGTGTGTCTAACCTACAGGCATTCCACTCCTTGCCACTGGGAGAAATCAATGCTGGGGTGTAAAACAAAAAGAATGCCCCCACTCTTTTAATACACCAAGGTAGAGATCTGAATAATTTATTTATTCTTCTTCAGTAGACCTCATCGTTCAGACTTTGTGTTGTATGCTCTACTGTTTTTACAGAAATGTCTCTTAGACTTCCTGTATTTGTTGCTCCCAAATAAAAACTTTAACAAGTGTAAGTAAAAGACCTTGGAAGAGTTGCTGTATATTGTAGCATACAAATCTATAATTGCCTCCCCGGGTAAACCAAACAAAGAGAAAAACATCAACCCTTACTCGTTGAGGCGCACGTTGAACGGATTTACGTTCATTTATAAATATCGCGAGCCCTCGTATTGAATCAGATCGTACACACTTTTTAACGGGTCTCCGGAGCCACCTAACTTTGTTTTATTGTGCCCACTTCACACTACTCTTTGTCTGTCTTAAAAGAGGCATGGCGGTGCTTGCCTGAAGAAGAGCACGATTGTATAAAAACGTCAAGGAGATTTAGACGGATGAAAAATTAATGAGGTAGCAGTTATCAGTTATCAGTCTGTCTGTGTGTTTAAGCCTGGAGTCTCCCCAAACCTTCTCCAGTATCAAGAATTATTATTGTAATTTGTTTTGTGTGTGCGCACACTAAGAGACGTGGCTGATGTTACTTCTGTTTAGTAACTGCGTTTCTTTTTATGTGGTTTTTAATGCACACAAAGACACACACACACGCTAGTATAAGTACATATACACTCAGCTGGTGTCTTTCTACCTTTTTCCCCACCTCCTGTGACTCTGTCTAGCTGGTACTGTTTGAGTGACAGCTCCTGGTTTGTGTGTGTATGCGTGGTTACGGCCCAGAGGCCTGTGCTGGGAGACCCAAACCTGTCAGTTCTCTCTGAATTCTGAAACCTGAGATGGATGGCTAAAAGCTCTCTCTGCTCTGCTTGTCTCTCCTCATGCTGTTTCTTTTTCACTTATAACCTTTTTTCTAAAATGACTCATTGTTGGCATTTGGACACTATTCCAAATGGAGCTAATTATGTCTTGTTACCTGTTAGGCTTCAGCATAATAAAGAGATGTAGATACATAGCTCCATTTTTTTAAAGCCCAGTTGTGTCGAGTGGACTTTATTTTACAGCTAAATATCTCATGAACTACTAGATGTATTTTAATGAAACTTTAAATGAGTAATCATAGGGGTGTGCAACCCCATACCATTTGGATTTGATCCAATTCAAGATGGCCACCACAGCAAATTGACTTTTATCAACATCAAACGGCTATAACAAAGTTGTTTTTTTAAAATATTGCGATAGATTTGGAAGTGGGTGTGGGGAGTTCGGTGGGGGTGAGAGGTCTGTACACAGGATGCTTGGTTCCGTTGACAGGGCGGTGCACCCTGCTTGTATAATGGTGGGGGAAACACTGGTGTGGTATTAGCTGATAGGCCATGTGCAATCCTCCAAGGAATGACTACACCTTTATTTACTTTCTGTACTTTGTTTTTGGGAGGATTAGATTGGTGGGACTGGAAGACTTGGCTGATTTGCAGCTGCCTTTTTTCAGCTAAGTAAGTATTAACCACATTGTCCCATGCAAAAGGGACGAGGTATAAAAATCCATCCATCCATCCATCCATCCATCCATCCATCCATCCATCCATCCATCCATCCATCCATCCATCCATCCATCCATCATCTTTACCTGCTTCTTCCTTTTTGGGTAATGGGGGTCACTGGTACCCACGTCCAGCCATCACTGTGGGGGGACTCCGTGAATGTGTCTCCAGTCCATCGCAGGGCCACATAGAGACAAACGAGACAAACAACCGTTCATTCTCTCACTCTCCTAGAGACAATTTAGAGTTACCAATCAGTCTAACGTATGTTTTTGGTCTGTGGGAGGAAACCGGAGTACCCGGAGAAAACCCACGCATGCATGAAGAGAACCTACAAACTCCACCTAGAAAGGTCCCTGGCCGGGATTTGAACCGGTGCATCCTTCTCACTGAGAGGCAACAGCTCTATCAGCTGAGCCACCGTGCCGCCCAGGTAAACTACCTGGTAGGTCAGGAGTTGTTCTAGATTGCTAAAACTGACCCTTGGAAAGACTTTGCTTTAGGTAATTTAGTTGTTAGCTTGACTTCCTAGTTCCTTCACGGTTATTTAAACTGAGATTGTTCATGCTGCTATTGGACCACTCAAAGGTACTGCCGTTCAAATAATAATAATAATAATAAAACATTAACTACAAGCCACCAACATGTGCTTTTTATGTGATTTAATTTTGCACAGTATTTAACACAACAAGAGTCAAACAAGGAGCATAATTCAAGTCTGTGTTCAGTAAGGACACCTGCTTCTGTTTTTCATTCTCTTGCCAACAACCTGGATTAGTCTTCCCAAAGCAGGAAGGACTTTTTACAGCAGATCAGATGGTCTCCGAAACCACACTGCTGCTGTGTGAGACTATAAAGAGACCCAAGTGACAACTCTGTTGCTAATATTGTCAGTCGCTGTAACTAGTGGAGCCTCACAAAGGATGGACAGAGACAGAAAAAGAGGAAGGGTGTTGATGGAAAATGGAGTTGTCGGGTCGTGTTGGTTGGACCGCCTCAGGCTCAAGATGTTAAAGGCAGTAGTAGGTCTTCAGGGGTATGTGTGTGAGCTCTCAACCAGCTAATGAGAATATTTAACATTTGCTGAGTCCACAATGTGTTGAAAGCCATTCATCACCCCACCGATTCAGTTCTTGCTTGTTGATTATGCAAGATGCATGCTTTTAGGCCCGAGGACCGGCCTTGGAAGCTGTTTAGTGTGAAGAAGCACTCCAAGATAATTGAAAGAAACTTAATTATCACCATGATTTACAAGCAACATAAATCTGGAAATACTAAATGTCTTTAATCCTCACCATTTATATCAATTTTTACATCTTGTGTGATTAGCTACTCAAATAAAATTTTCATGTATTTAGCAGTAACAGCATAAACATAGTTTCCAGTTTGTTAGATTCAAAGTTTTCTTTATCCTTTATGTATCATTTAAACTGGGGGATTAAAAAAATACTAATCAACTGTAAAAGAATATGGCAAATGGACTATACTTATATAGCACCTTTCTATCTTATCAAATACTCAAAGTGCTTTACAACACAACCTGTGCCCCCATTTACCCATTCATACAGAACTCTACTATAAAGCTAATTGAACAAATCATTGTAAAGAGGCTAATCAGAGCTTTAGATCACGCACATGCGATGGGACACACATCGGAGGCAATGAAGTCAACAAGCACATCCAAAAGACTGCATTGCTAA
Source organism: Simpsonichthys santanae (assembly GCA_031762415.1). Taxonomy (NCBI): domain Eukaryota; kingdom Metazoa; phylum Chordata; class Actinopteri; order Cyprinodontiformes; family Rivulidae; genus Simpsonichthys; species Simpsonichthys santanae. The sequence continues at coordinate 10,129,359 of JARVLU010000179.1, read as the reverse complement.
TAAAAATTGATGACCATTGTTGGTTCAGTTTTAGGTTTGGCTGTTGTAGTAATAAAAACTTGCTTGGGACACCACAGGAAAAAATGTGTTAACCACCAATCTAATTATAAATGATAAAACAGTCCAAATATTAAATTAGGTTTCAGAATCAAGAGGAGCTAAAGAGGGATTTTGCTCTTTGAATCTGGCAGCAGGTCCACTGGGGCACATTGTTGAGGGGGCTAATTGACAGCTTTGACCAGTTGGTCCGACAACACTGAACTTAGCATACACTTACGGTGGAATATTTTGCTGATACTGCACCAGATGTCTGCACGATGGGAGGACAAAAGCCCATTAGGGCGATCATGAACTTCCTCTACAGAAGAGAGCCTATTTCTGACAGCATTCATGGTTGATACTGTTACCCAATGAAAGCAAAATACTTGGTATGATGATTAAATAGCAACTTGCCTAGTTAAATACAAATGTTTAGTGCTATTTTTATAGAGTGTGGTCAAGTAAGTAAGGTTCAGTGGAAAGGTTAGGGATGTCTTTAAATGACCTCTGTTCGGAGAAACAATTTTAGTCTGACTGGACTAACAAGCTAATAGCTAGTTTGAGCTGGGTCAAGACAAAAATGAATTGCTGGTATGTTAAAACCAATATATTCTGGTAAATAAACTTTTACATAGCTGCCAGTTTTGTATTAAAGGGTCATTTCTTTAGTGTTTTATGGTTATTTGCAAGCCCGAACAATGATAGCTGCAGCTAGTTATAACATTTCTAGCAATAATATCAGAATATTTCTGCAGGAGTAAGTCTGTAATGTGTAATTTATGAGTGCTATGCCATGTTTGAGATTTGATTTATGTTAAGATGACAGCAATCCACTTGGCCTTGCTCAAGTTATCTGTTAGCTTGTCATACCAGTCAAAACTAAGCAAACCAAGGTCATTCAAAGAGCTATCTAAAAGTAAAATCCTACTATTTTCTTCTAGTTTTTATCAAATGGTTCAATAGTTCATTTTGGAGAAAAACACAATTTGAAATCCAGGATTTTTGCTATTTTGACATGTTCTGAAAATACAAGCTTTTAACACTCCTGATATTGTATACTTATAAACAAAAAAGGTTAAATCGTGTCTTCTGGATCAGTTTCTTTAAGTGAGAAACGTTTCATCTCCCATCTGGAGGACTTCGTCAGTCTGCGGCTTGTCGACGAGACATGTCCCATAAGTAGCCTTCAATGCTGTGTTTCAAGCCAACCTCGTCTCAAAATTAGGCTTTTAACACATGCAAACAGGGCCCACCTGTTTGGAGGTTGGCTTGAAACATATAGGCTGCCAATAGGTCTTTTGCACGTGACGTCATGGGCGCCATATTGGGGGGTAGTTAACGTCGTGAGCATTACTGAAAGCAG
>JARVLU010000179.1:9899324-9910754 GCA_031762415.1 Simpsonichthys santanae | reverse complement strand
ATGTTTGTAATTACGTCCTGTCTTGTCTCTGTATATATATTTAGTCTCTTGAGTCTTGTCCTTTGTTGTATCATCGTTGGGTCTACCCTGTCCTGTCCTGATGAGTTTGAGTTTTGCCCTGTTCTTCCAGTCTGTAAGTTTGCTGCCTTGTCAGCCTTTTGGTTTATTATTATTATTAAATACAGTACTTATATTTTGTATATTCTGAGTCCCTGCCTGCAACAATTGGGTTTGTACCTGCCTGATAAGATCCTGACAAAGAGGTAGAGATCCTGCCTTCTCCCCTCCTGGTCCTCGAAGAAAAAAGAAGGTCCCAGTTCTGGGTGGACCGCCTGACCTGCGAGTCCAGTCCCTCCTCATCTCCAGCTCCGTTTGGCTATTCGGGGTGGACATCGGGGGAGGACGCAGAACCGGAGGATGAGCTCTCCTCTATTCCGGCCCCTCAGCCTCATCGCCGCCGTCGGAGTGGCAGAAACCGAACCAAGAAGAGGTCCATGGCGCTCGTTCCGGTACCTTCTACAGTTCCAACTCAGCTTGGAGGAGCAGAGTTTCCAGAAAGCAGTCCCAGCGCTTCAGTGGGTACGAGTTCTGTTGCCTCACCTCCCAGGGTTCTGGTGAGGGCAGAATTCAACACCTCATCACCACTCCAAGCTGTTCCATGCCAAGATCAGTCTGGCAAGACTGAGTCTCCTGAATCCAGTCCAGACGTCTCCATGGGAGCGGGTCCTGTCGCCTCTCCTCCCAGGTTTCTGGTGAGGGCAGAATCCGACACCTCACCTCTGCATAGAGTTCCTCTAAAGACTAGAACCCAAGACATCTCAGCTCCAACCCAATGTCTTATCACAAATAAACCCGACTCTACAAAATCTCCTTTTCTCTGCTAGAAACAATCCAGACTGCCTCGACACAGTGCTTTCCCTTGCCCAGAATTTCTATTATCCCAACCAGGTTTGACCCAGCTTCCAGAGTATTAGCAGCTTCTTGCTGGAATAAGAACTTTGAAAACTGAACATGATTCTGTTCCAGTACCTGTCCTGTTTCCAGATTCAGATCCAGACCCTCCTGTCCCTGATCCTGTCCCAGAGCCTGACTCTGCTTTCATCCCAGACTTGGCTCCCATCCCGGTCCCAGACTCTTCAGCCTCTGACTCTCTTACTCCCCTCCTCCAGAGGACCCCACACCTGTTGCAGCTCCTAAAGTGGCTCCCACTACCGTCTCTGGAGTCTTTACACCTCCTGTAGTCTCTGTATCATGTGAGGGTCCTACTCTGTCTACACATCCAGCTCGCTTTGGGTCCATTCCCTTTCCTGGTCTGCCTGAAGGGGTTTTTGCTTCCACCTCTCATCCCGGGTCCATTAACCGTATCGATTCCATGACCTGTCCAAGTTCTACGTCCCATCCAGGCCGCCTGCCTGGTCTATCCTGGCCTGCCGAGGTCTTCACTGCCACCAAAGATACTACCGCCGAAGACTCTACCGCCGAAGACTCTACCGCCGAAGACTCAGCTTCCAAAGTCTCAGCCGCCTCTACAGAGGTCTCGACGTCCACTGAGGGTCCCAGGTCTGCTGACACCTCTACATCTACTGAGGGTCCCAGGTCTGCTGACGCTTTTGCATTTACTGAGGGTCCCCAGTCTGCTGACGCCTCTACGTCAACTGAAGGTCCCACATCAGTCATGCCTCCGAGGGGTCCTACACCTGTGGCACATCCAGAAAATCTGAGTCCCAAGTCTCAGAGTTCCTCGTGCTCCATGTCAGCTTCTGATCCTTCTGCAGAAGATCCGAGCTCCACATCCTCGTGTTCCACGTCAGCTTCTGATCCTGCTGCAGAAGATCCGAACTCCATGTCCTTGTGTTCCACAACAGCTTCTGACCCTGCCGCAGAAGATCCCGTCTCCAAAGATCCTGCTGCAGAAGATCTGAGCTCTCACGTCTTTTGTCCCGAGAGGGTCCTGGCGGTCGCTCCTCACGTCTCCTGTACCGAGGGGGTCCTGGCAGACGTTCCTTATGTCTCTTGCTCCGAGGGGAACCTGGTGGATGTTCCTCACGTCTCCTGTTCCGAGGGGGTCCTGGCGGATGCCTCTAACATCTCCTGTCCTGAGGGGGTCCTGGCGGGCGCTCCTCACGTCTCCTGTTTCCTGTTTGTTCATGGTTCACACATGAACATCTGGTTGTACAGTAGTCCGTCATTTATTGCGGGGACTCTGTACCTTGAAGCCCCGCGATAAGTGAAAAACCACAACATAGGAATAATAGTACAAGTAGTAAGTAGTAGTTTATTTTAATACAGTATATATATATGTATATATATATATATACACAGACATTACACACGCACACACACACACACACACACACACACACACAAAACAGCTTTTTACACCTTTCCCACACTCTTGCCATATTCTAAACAATGTTTCTAAACTCTAAACGCTCTAAAAGAGCACAGAATGTCATGATTTCAGCTCCCTGCCTCCTCTGGTCTCAGTCACCTGCAAGCGCTCTTGGCCACACCCACTTCTCCTCTCTGCATGGTGAACAGCTGATCATCTGCAGCAGGAAGTTTCTCCTGCAGTGTGGGCTGCACAAATGTGCAGCAGGTGCCAAATAATTTAAACTATTTATTTTAAATAAAAACCCCATGCCGATTGTGTGTCATGTCCAGTCTTATTTTGAAAAACCGCGATAGAGCGAGTCCGCGATAAACTAACCATGAAGTAGCGAGGGACTACTGTACTGTGTAAATGGTGATGTACAGTTAGCATCTTACCTGTTATGGATAGCTGATGTTCTTCAGTTTGGAGAACTGGTTTTGTTTACATTCTGACTGGATCCACAAGTTAATAACTGGTCTGAGGAAGTCCAAGACCAAAGTGGATGTTATCATTTTAAAATTCAAATCTGTTGGTGCAAATGTTATTTTATTAAACGTTAAGTTGTGAATTTACAATTACGTGGATTTTGAAATAGTTTACTAGTTATTCTTAGCACTGACCTTTTATAATGCTAGAACAAATGTTCCTGTCTTCTCTCATTGTTGGGAACTAAATCCAGCAGGACCTTGTTTATGGAAACTGCCTTGTTGTTGTTTTTTTGTTGGTACCAGATGTGGGGCTTTAAGTGCTACCTGCTCCCCTGCACATGGTCATGGTTTTACATGACGTTGCTTCATGAAATAACCCCAGCTAGATGTGTTATGAGTCAACAAGAGTCAACACCTGATTAAAAAAAAAAAAAAAAAAAAGTTATTATTATTATTATTTTTAATCAAGTGCTTGCTTTTGGTGGGGGTAGGACTTCAAGCTTGTTCTGTGACCAGCTTCTGAATCTTTCTCAGTCAGCTTCAACTTACAGGATTCCAAATTGCATCCAGTATTATAAAGATGTTGATGAGTTGCAATCACAAATAATGGCTAACTCTACTTTTGGGGTGACATAGGGCCCTTCCAGCATGAACATCCTAGTATCTTTGCAGGAGTACCAGATCTCTCTTGTAAATGAGTCCTCGAGGCTCAATGGGATTAACCTGCCTAAATAAAGGTTGAATGAATAAAACCATGTTTACTAAAAGCACTGTGATATTCATCAGACTGGAGTTTTAGGATGTCAACAATTCAGTTTGATCTTGGTCCCATGCAGACTAGCCATTAGCTCATCAATACAATTAGAATAAAATGCAAAACTGTGATTGTTCAAAGAGCTATCTTCAGCAGGTAAGATTTTTATTAGTTATATTTCCACAGATCCCCATGTTAAAATATCTGAACAATCTCTTTAAAACCTTGAGCTAAAAGGTTTCCAAGTCAAGACTTCATCCCTAACAAATGCCCAGTAGACAAACCTGAAAATGTGCGCACACACACACACACACACACACACACACACACACACACACACACACACACACACACACACACATGCACACACATGGTAATATAGCACTTATGTGGCCCCTGAAATAATTTGGGAGTCCCTTGATCCTCACTACTGCATATTAACTCTCTGGGAGAGAAACTGGGATTAGGAAGGGGGTGAAAAGCTAAAAAAGAGACTAAAGAGAGGCAGCAGAGATAAGAGGAGATACTTTGTATTTATGGAACAACAGTAAGTAGCTCTGAGCCTGTAGAGACGGTTGATGGTCTGCAGACCCCCCTCCCTTCACACGCTGTACACAAAACTAACCTTACTTGGACTAAAGCTTTCAATACTGGTACATTGTTTTAAAATAAAGACCGTTTTATTTATTTTATTTTATTTATGTATTTATTTATTTTGGTCTTGTCAAACTAAACTGCATCATCATGTCACATGTTTAATGAATATAGAAACATCAGATTAATGTCTGGCAGAAAAACTGACATATTTGAGCAATATTAAGATAAAGAGATAATAAAAGTTGAAGTCTGATCATCCTAAATCAGATCAAATATACATTTGAATTGCAGCTTCCAGGTCTTTTTAATTCAACTCTGAACTGTATAATAAACACAGTGAATCTGAGACGTTGGAGAGAAACTGCAACTAATCTCTATGTTTGATTAAATATAATCAATGAGCTCTGTTAGTGACCAGATCAGCAGCTTTTGGCGAGAGCTCCCCTCACTGGCAGCCCGCTCAGCTCCAGTACACAGTGTGTAATTATTGATGAAGGAAAGCAAAGCCAACAGAAACGTGTGATGCAATAACTCAGTAGATACGGCGAGCACGAGCCGAAAAGAATCAAAGAGTCCGAAACAGACAAAAGTGCTTAAAACCATCCAGACAGGATTTGACTTGTGGTCCTATTGATGTCTTTAATGTCAAACAAAACATCAAAACTAGATGTTTTTTTCTTTTCTTTTTATTTTAAAAAAGCAATGTTAGTTTTTGTTTCTGTACATAAAGAAAACTTCTGTTGGCATTTTTGTAAACATCACAGTCTCATCTGCAGATGGAGTTTGACCCTTTTTAAGTTTGAGCTTTGAGTTATTTTTCATAAAAAATGTAATACAAGGTCAGTTATTTAGTTGCACAAATACAGAAAAAGCCTTTTGTAATCTATAACTGAACATCACTGAGTCGTTTTCCTCTCCAGCTGTTTTAAATGTGTTAATTTCACCCAGATGAAACTTTATTAGGTCTAGTTACTCTGGACATTGTTGTTGTTTGAGGAACAGAACGGTACTTTTTTCAATCTGCCATCATGAAAGGTGGACGATTATTAAATGTCCTGTTACGGTCTGATAGCAAAATATATTTTGAACAATAAGAGGGATTTTATTCAAACTCTCAGAAAGTACATCTACAACTGATTAACATTTGGCGTCAATACGATAATGTGATTGTCACAGTTAATTGACATTAGCAAACAACCAAAATGGCTAAATAGTAAATCAGTTAAGTGCATGATGAATGGAAATTTTCAACCTCATTTTCATTTATCAGCTTTATTGTTTCTTCATGTCTCTTCATCAGAAAACTCTCTCAATTTAAGGTGTGAGTTATGCCCATTCACCCAAGAACTGACACAAAAATCTATGGCACCAGGGCTTTTGTTGAAAGTAGTTTCATTTTCTTATATACAGAAGAGGAACAAAATAAACAGTACATGACAGACAATAGACAGAGTGTGTATGAAAGAGAGAGATACAGGTGTACCAGTGAGACTACAAGGAGCAGAGGTCACAAAGGTGCAGGACTTCAAGGACTTGTGGTTGACTGTCCAGGAAAGTGGTAACAAGGTGAAAAAGAGAGTCCAGGCAGGATGGAGTGGATGGAGAAATGTTTCAGGAGTGATTTGTGACAAAAGAGTGTCAGCAAAGGTCAAAGGAAAAGTTTGCAAGACATTGGTGAGACCAGCTATGTTATATGGTCTGGAGACAAGAGAAAGAACGGGAAGTGGCAGAAATGAATATGTTGAGGTTCTCCTTAGGTGTGACAAGGATGGATAAGATCAGGAATGAGATCATCAGAGGTACAGCTCTGGTTGAACAACTGGGAGAAAAAGTTAGAGGCCAGACTGAGATGGTTTGGACATGTCCAGAGGAGGAACAGTGGGTATGTCTGCTGGTCATGGCTCTTTCATGACTGTCATAATCAATAGTGTTAGGGATATCTGAGTCAATATAAATGGTGCAGTCATATTTTAATCCTCACTAAAATCTCATCTGGGACATGTATAACTCATAATAGCTTTGTTTCTCAGCACGACAGTGATCCAAATGTCAGTGTGGTAAAAGCATTACCTGAATGGAAACAAACATGATGGAAGACTAAGAGCTACCGATTGACCTCACAAAAAACCTGGACTTCAACATGAATGAAACTGTGATGTTTCTTTTTGACAGAACACACACACAAAAAAAATCCTCAAATCTGCAGAAAAGCTTTCCTTGATGTCCTTCAAGAAGTCAGGAGAAATAGTTTTCCTGAAGATATCTTAAAACATGTACAGTACAAGAAACGTGACTCAAAGATAAAAGGCAGTCAGATCAAGTGTTGACTTTTAAGCTTGTGAGATTTGTACAAACCCAGGTTTTGTTTTACTTATTGTAATTTCATTCGGGGACATTTTCCTGGCAGTGCACAAAGAAAGGATGGGAAGCTGAAGAATTTTCCTCAGTACTGTAAGGTCAGAGGAGTGTACAAAAGACGAGTCTGTTTGGAGGTGGCAAGGAAAGATGAAATGGGGAGTGTGTTAAAGAGCAAAGAATCCTGGGATTTAAGAGAAAACCACTTGGAGACAGAGAAAGTACAAGAGTCAGGCTGAGTTGATGACAGATGTTCGCTGTGAGGCAGAAAAAGGAAGAAAAATAAAAGAAGGCAGGGTCACAGCGTGAGGCAGAGAGCAAGGTGAGAAAAGATTTAGTGTGGCAACAAGAAAAAGGAAATGACAGAATCGTTTTGTCCGCCTCACTTCCTCGAGAGCGTCTACATTTATGTGTGACTGCATGTTTGCAGTGATTTGTGGACTTGTTACTGCATGGTGCAAAGCATGGATGGCATAGTCTTCTCACAGAAAGGTTTATTTACCGGTATTTGAAGTTTATCTGTGTGGCAGCAATCTGCAGGAACTGCCAGGGTAGTGTTTTTACATTGTATGTATGTGCTTCTTCCCATCTCACTCTGCAGGTGGGCATCAGCTTTGATATGTAAGTCCACTGTAACGCAAGTCTATCCTTATTTATATTCCTTTTATATCTGTACAGGCTTTAGTTTATAAACTAGATGGATGCCCGGGAGCCTGATGCAAGCAACTCTGAATAGTAAGAACTTCTGTAAAACTGGATGTGCAAACTGAAAGTTGGATGTCTATTATAGCATTAATTTTTTTACACACCCGTCAAAGGTGGGACATATTATGTTATAGTCTCTGTATGTCCGTAAACTTTCTTTTGTCTCGCCCATGAATTCTGATCCGCTCAAGATAATTTAACGTAACTTCATGCACGCATCATCAGTAGGCACTGTTGTGACCTGATTGCTGAGTTTGGTGTTGATTTACCTTTCTGAGGCTTTCACAGATACGATGAGCCATCTTGATAAACCATGAAGTTGAATTATGTGCCTTCACAAGACAAAACAAATGGTGTCAGGTTCAAGGGAAGTTCGATTAAAACGGGGTAAAGTTTTTTTCTTTTACCCTCGTTCCCAATGCCTGGCTAATTTTAGGAAGCAGATTCAGAACTTCTCCCCACTCCTCAGAAACTTGATGGCTAGATTAGATCTCCTGGGAGTCAGACACTGTTTTTTTATTATTTATTTCCATATTGGTTCAATAGTTGGGGGCCGAGATGCGGTAGAGATAGGGCATCCAACTGGGGACCAGAAAGTTGCGGTTCAAATCCCAGCCATTCCCACTTGTCACTGTGTTCTTGAACAAGACACCTAATCTCCAACTGCTCCCTAGACGCTTACATAGCTGCCCGCTACTCCACCTGGGTGTATCTCATGTGTGATGGTGAAATGCAGAGAACTAATTACGCCATTGTATGGAAACATACAATGATAATAATCTCAGACTTCCCTTCAAATTCTGTCACTTCTCAGATAACTTGGTTGTTACACCATCTTGGGTAAGATCACTCTTTATTTCTTTGACTTTGTGTCCCAGCATGGATTTATTCAGGGCTCCCCTTCCACCTAAGGTATAGGAAAGGTATCATGTTTTTATGGCGTCCTGGACATGTGATGTACAACATAGACAGGTCCCGTTTTGTCCAAGTCAAAGTTCCACATTCCTCGACCTTTACTCTTCCTCTTCATAAAGTTCTTCTTGGATTATTTATCTCCTGACACTTTGATCTTCTTTCCACCATTGTTGGTACAAACTAGTCCTGAGTCATTGCTTCCTTGTGAACAGCTTGCAAATAATATATTATAGTTCATACATGCCTTTTACCTGCACCAAGAATGTTTGCACAGTGTTTCTGTTCCAATATTTTGGTTTTACTCTAGTTTTTATTTATTTAATTTTTTCTTAATCATTGGACTCTTGGCAACACTCCACAGAAAAAGAACTGATCTTTTTTTTTATTATTGTCTGCCACTGATGGCAAATGTAATGATTCAGATCTGGCCTTTTACCAAAATGTTTTTGATACTGGAAAAAATCCCAAGGATGCTGTCTGCTGATTCAACTCATCTTCAGCTGGTCTCATGAACATTTCATTAAATTTCTAAAAGTGGCTGTAAGTAAAGTCATGCCTTAAATTGGAAAGTTTTAAAACAGAGAAAATCTCAATGAAAAACAAAGTATCTGCTATGTATGTTCAAAGGAGGATTTAGTTTTTTTTTTATTTAGATTCATGGGGGTGTCTTGACAGAACTAGACACAATTGATCTATCCTGCTAAATCTTTAATAAAATGAATAAATGAAATTGTATTTATATTTGTGCATCCTTAAGTAGGTGCCATCTTTGCACACAGGATGAAAAGAACTTCCCTAAAAAAATGTTACCACCCCATCAATAGAAGTTCAGATTTATTTTTTAAAAAAAGTGTCTGTTTTGCTTGATATTAAATCATGTTTTTCTTCATTTTATTATTTCCACTTCACTTGCTCCAGATCAGATGGGACCACAGGTCAATATTCCAGTGCCAAAGAACAAGCTTGAGTCAAAACCCAAAATATTTCCGCACCTCTAAATGATAAAAGATTGGCTTGAGGACACAATGTAAACATTCTGGACAAAACAATTGTGAGAAATTAGAGAATGAAACTGAAAAGAAAAATACTTCCCAAAGTAACCTGGTATTTAGGACAACCCATCATCTGCGCATAACGCAGCCTTCAGCCTCTGCTGAGGTGACTTCACCACTATTCACACTTTAATTCATGTCCCTGCAACACCCCACAACTTGTGTGATTGGATGAACAACCCACTGCTGACAACCTCTCACAGAACGGTGAGGTGAACGGGTCAGCCAATCACACATGACAGCAATAACTTTAAAAGTGTAAATAACTTTGCAAGAACTTAAACACCTGCTACTTCATGTCATCTAGTTACAGCTAATGAGCAGTAAAATGTCTGCGAGATGCAGGAGGAACTCCAGCTGTCCTCTCTTCAGATGCATACCATGGCCTGGGTAACTCCTGAAACTGTGTGATGTATGCATGTGTTTACCACATGTTCCTCTTCTTTAAACACCATGTTAATTATATGTGGAAAAGTGTGTGCATACTCATCGTGAAAACTTGAACTCTGGGTGTTTTCCACTGTAGCTCCTAGCAAGTTGGATCAAAGACAACTACTTTATTTTCTAATTCAAGACATTTGGCTTCTCTTTAGAAGCTTTATCAATTCAGATAGGAGTCATTTGGAGTTTCAAGCTTGAAATGTTATCAAGGAACAAAAATAGTTCAGTTGTGTTTGATTCAACTTGCTAGGGTCACAGTGTTTTGGAGGAGAATCTGCACCAGAACACTTTGGTTTCTGTCAAGGATTACTGCTTCTCTGCTGTCTCACTGAAGACTTAATGAAAAAAAAACATTTTCTCCATTTAAAGTTGTAATTATTAAGATTCTTCATATGTGACTAAAGTTATAAACTTCAGGTAAAAAATTATGCTTGTGTTGCCTGATTGCATAAATCAAACAGGTGTCAGATTTATGCTTGTTAATAGATTTATAAGCACACATAAAAATGTTTAAAAAAAAAATCATTCTGCTAAAAATACTTTTCATTCACAATTTTCTGTGTGTATACCTGTTAATGCCATGATCACCCAACTTGTCAGGACCATTAGTCCTTGCAGTATGTGGACTAAAGCCCAGGCCGAAGAAGGCAGAACCTCATTTTTGGGTCATTAATTTAGAGCCAAATTGTTTGTTTGTTTGTTTGTTTGTTTGTTTGTTTATTTATTTTGTTGTTGTTGTTTTCTGGAAAACAAAACAAATGGTTCATAATAAAGTCAACTTTTCAAATGTGAAGTTAAAATTTAGTGTGGTAATGGCTGACGGTCAAACAAAACACAATCTGAGCATTAACAGATCAAACAATAGTTCACAATCTGTACATCATTCATCCATTATCTTTACCCCCATCTTCCTTTTCGGATCACCAGAGTCACTGGTGTTCATGTCCAGCAGTCACTGTGTGAGAGGCAGGGGAGACCCTGGACAGGTCTCCAGTCCATCACAGGGACACGTAGAGACAAATGAGACAAACAACCATTCAGTCTCTCACTCACGCCTAAAGACAATTTAGAGTCACCAGTCAGCCTAACATGCATATTTTTGGTCTTTGGGAGGAAACTGGAGTACCTGGAGAAAACTCAAGCAGCACGGAAAGAAAATGCAAACTCCACCTAGAAATGCTGGGACTCGATCCAATGACCTTCTCGCTGAGAGGCAACAGCTCTACCAACTGAGCCACTGTGCTGTCAATCTCACAATATCACAATCCTAATTTTAAAACTATAAAATATATACATGTATTCCTATTGTTTCAAGGATTACTAGGCCTTTAGTTTGTAGAGTGATTGAAGCAGGAATGTCTTACTAAAGAAGCTGCAATGAACTTGCACATGCATTTATCAACCATGCTGAATTTAGATCAAATTGACAAACGGAAACTTGGACTTTGCAGCCATCTTTGTGCATGTTCACAGCTGCTCTGTATGAACATCATCAAATATGAGGTTGCATTTAGCAGTTTTTCTACCTCTGGATGACTTTGTCCATTTCAGTCATGTACTGAAAAAGTTAGACTGAAACAAAATAATTCAGTTGCTATGGAAAAATGTTCCTTTTTAGTTTTGTGCTTGTTACTATCAACTTCATCTCTATCTGCTCGTGTGGTATTGCTTTGGTCTAGATATATTTTAGAAGATATAAATATCTGTATTTTCATTCATTCAACATTTATTGAGGCAGGTTAATCTCATTGAGCCTCGAGGACTCATTTACAAGAGAGACCTGGCTACAAACTAAGGATGATGACAACA
>JARVLU010000179.1:9816580-9827540 GCA_031762415.1 Simpsonichthys santanae | reverse complement strand
CGCCCCCCCCCCCCCCCCCCCCCCCTCAAACACGGTGACTTTCTGGGACATACACCACAAATGGAGAGAGAGTGGGAGGGAATCCCTCCTCCTGCTGACGATGAGTTGGGATAGCTCCTCTGGATAAAAAGCACAATCTTCACCCTGTGGCTGTTACATAGATGTTCTCTGTTGACTCTGTCTTTCATCAGCCCTCCCTTTTCTGCTTTATACAGTGTGTTTCATTGGTATTCTGTAAATACAGGAAGGAAATATGTATATTTTAAACCTGAAAGCAATTCTGTATAAATGTTTTTAGAAAAGAAAAAAAAAAAATCTGATAGACTGGATAAATATGTCTGTAAATCTGTACTCAAACAGGAGAAACAATTGTTACTAATGAGCCCTAATACATAAAAAAAAAAAAAAATCAAAATGCATCATCATGTTTGTTTTTTATATATTTTTTACACCAAAAGGTAAAAACGTACTCAAAATGTACAGTTTGCAAGTTTTTATTCAAGTATATCAACAGCAGTTTGTTTAGAAATACAGTAAATGTTTCATTTCAAATATTATGAACAGGTATTTAAAATACACAAAGGAGCAAAACGAACAAAAGCTACAAAAAGTTCAGATTAACTTAACTGTTGGGGGCGGGGGGGCAAACCATTTCCTTCTGCATACTGGACTAAAAAAAAAAAAAAAGTCAACTACCAGACAGAAGTGGTTGTTGGTCTGAACCGGCTGCATGGTGGGACATTAACGTCCAGGCGGTTAGAAACTCATCAAAGTAACGATTTTGGCAAAAGAACAGTGAAAATGTGTTTGGCTTGTTTTTATACACTGGGATTCTTTAAAGTGTTTTAAATATCCTCACGCCAGTCTCTTCCAGTATGTCACATTCTGTAACCACTCAAAGAAAACGGAACAATAAAATAAATAGAAAAAGCTGGAAGGGCATGTTGTCCCATGTTGAACCTGAGACTGTAAACTGCTTTATTCCCCCGACGAACGCCGAATCAACCTGCTACACAAACGCTACACAATTCAGCAAAAACTGCTCAAATGGACTTGTAATGCTTCCCGGATTTTAAAAACATTCAACAAAAAAAAAAAACAACTCTTTATTCAACATTAAATGTGAAATGTTCTACATAAATAGAACGAGATGAAACAAAGAGGGAAAAAGATGCAGAGAAGGCGGCAGTGGGTTTGTAGAGGCAAAAAATTCATTACCGTTTCAAAACAGTGACCAAAAACAAAACTAAAATACTAAAAGTAACAAAGAGTCCGTGTCATCGTTTTCAGTTCTATGCAATCATCTGGCTCAAACGCAAACAAACAAAACCACGTGAGACATAAACAACTGTTGGATGCACTGACCTGGTACCACGAAGATACGTCGATGTTGCAGCAGTATGTTCTCTTGAAGGGGGAGGACAAATACTGTTGTTGTACTCAGTAAACAGATCAAATAAATTAAGCTGAGGTAGCTTCGGTTGTTCCTCTGCAGTAGTCCGAGTCTAACCTGCCGCTGCCAGTTTGCATACCTTCTTTGTTTTTGTCGCTTTGAATTAGAGGAAAGGCAGAGTGAGCCGGGCTCAGGTGATCCGAGAGGCCTTCTCCAGTCTGCATGTACTGAAACATCTTTTAAAAAATAATTATTATGTCATCTAATCTTATAAAGCTTCAGGAAACACCCCAGTTCATCACAGTAAAAAGAACACGTACTGTGAGAGCCCAGCTTTTCTTGTCTGCTGATGAAAAAAGTCCGAACACACAAAGAAAAGAAGGAAACGGTGTAGAAGGTTTTAGTGGCGGGCACTGCCTAGAATGGCCTGGATCACTGGAAATTCACCCATGAAAAAAACAGTTTGACGCAAAGCATCTTCATAAAAAAAAGGTACAAAATGAACAGATATACAACATAATATGTACGTAAAGACCGCTGAACGTGTTCGGAGGTGAAACGGGCGGCCGGCGCGTCGGCACCGTTTGAGGGAGCAAGAGAACGCTTGGCACGACAAATCCTTCCACTCGCATCGTTCCATCTTTGCATATGCTCCGACGGAGGGAAGGTGGTCTGACCCCCCCCAGCTGGTCTGCACTTTGACGGGGCGTGGACTAATTATTTCTTCTGCTTTGTATTTTGAGTGCAGATCAGACACCGACACACGAGGAGGGTCATCTACAACTCTGATGTTCCAGTTTGTATTTGCTGCCAAGTTAAAACTGTTAAAATTACTTCAGAATGTTTTACGTGTTTTCATTTAATCTAGTGTCATAAATATAAATATTAAAATCACTGGACTCGGGTGTTAGGCCCCACCCCCATCGTACAGCCTGTTAAATAGGTCAGGTTTTAATAAGGCACACACTAGGCAGTGCAAACTACAGTCGCCCTCCAATTTGTACTGCTTCCAGGTCCTCTGTTGGGGGGGGGACAGACTGACAGGGAGGGAAAACATTCAAACCGTGGATCCATCGTTAAAGAGTGAGGGTTCAGCTACCACAAGCTATCCAGGAGATGACCACCTGCCAGAGGAGCTCTGCCTGTTCAGGACTGAGATTCTTTAAAACATCTAACGCAACATGGTGGGGGGGAGGGGGGGCAGCTAACAGCTTCCAACACCTGATAACTGCTGTAACCAAGAGGACGTAACAGCTCCTGATCCTGCTGTGCTAACCTCGTGGAGTGTGCGCCCTCACATGCTGAACTGGCAGAAAGAACCAGGCCATGATAACAGAGATGATGGTGAAGAGTCCACTCCAGGCCAGAGAGGGCTGTCGTTCAGTGATTCTGAACTCCAGCTCTCCTGGAGGCTCTCTGCAAACACACTTCTGCTGGTGAGGGTGTGTGTGCGTGTGTGTGTGTGTGTGTGTTGGTGTGTATGAGCTGCCTGCTGTGAAGTGGCCAGGTCGTGACGTGACATCGCCCAATCTGTTGGTGTGAAAAGTGATCCCAAGAGCAGCATGGATTAAAGTTAAGATAGCACCCGATTAGCACCAGGGTTGTCCATCACTGTTGATGTGCGTGTGACACACACACACACACATCTGCACACCTCCAGGTGTTTGGTTGTGTAAAATGGGTCTGGATCTGGCCAGGTTCCTGAGATGGTAGCACCAGTAAATGTGTCAGTTCTCCTCGTTTTCCAAGCGAGACGAGGGCGTTTGTCTTGAGAAGTTGGACTCAGCAGCTCCTTCACGTTCTCTCACTCCGCGTGTGTGTGTGTGCGTGTGTGTCGTTGTGGTCCAGGGCTGTTCAGGATCCACCTGAAAGGTGTGTCGTCTCCATCTCACAGGAATGTATCAAAATGCTGGCTTCTCTCCTCCATCTCCTGTGACACACACACACACAAAAACACACACACGTCAACACACGCAGCTTAATCCCAGCCAACACAGCACAATTGGATGTGTGTACAAAGCATCTGCGCACCACGGCTTCAATATTACTCGGATATTTCCCACAGCAAACAACGGCTTCCAGCGTGATAAATGATGTAAAGTGAAGCTAAGCTGCGCTGTGGTGAGACGGGCCACATCTTCTCAGCATGAAAACAGCAGAGTTTGACACTGACTACATCTGAACTGAGCCGGAGGAGGAGAGATGGATGTTCGGCTGCAGCAGACCGTGATTAATGCCTTGAAGATGTTCTGCTGTGTGTGTTCTCATCTGAATGGTGGATCGCTGCGACAGGGGCCCTTACGAGATATCAATTTCAGCAAAAGTTTGAAAAAATAAATAACTATCAACTTTAGAGCAAAAACCCATTCTACACTTGTAAAGATGGAAACTTTTCCACAGAGAAACACTTCTTTATGACAAACTTGCAGTACGCACAGCTTCCAGGAAACATCAGGACGACGGGACTATTTGACATGACTATCAACAGGAACCTCGGCAGATGCTTCTTTAATGTAGACTTTTTTTTTTTAGGTTGCTGTTTAAACATCTGGAGTATGCAGCAATAAATCCATGAGTCTCTGCATGTAAAACAGAAAATGAAAATATAAAACTGAAGAAGTTTTAGGGGTGGATTTCAAATGTTAACATTTGTTCTCTTGATGTTTGCCCTGATTACACAGAACTTATGCATTTAATTCATAAACCACGAGACAAACTGAAGACTGGACCGTCTCTAACCACGGGACAATGTCCTGCAACAACGCTCACAGTCAACATGTTGGTTTGGAGATGAAGGGACCTCAAACCAACGTTCAGATTACTCATTGGTTCTAAGATCAAACTGCATCTTGCTTTGCAGAGGGGACTTTATTTTTGTTTCAAATGTTCAGACCCCCGTCCCACTGGATGATGACCCTATTACTGAGGATGAACATTTTAAACAAAAACAAATGTCAGTGATATTTTGAGCTTCAAAACGTTATCCCTGCAGCCTCTAGCTATATTTTATTAGTTGTTGTATTTGAGCTGAAAGTAGAAAAATGGGCAAAAAGCTTTTCCACTGTCTCTTCTAACAAACATTCTTCATCATCAGGTGGGTTTAATTCAGTTTGGAGGTTCTCATTGTTTGAGGATGCTGCTGCACTATTCAGTATTCTGTCTGATGAGATGAACAGGTTCCAAAACTAGCAAACACTGATAACCCACAAAGTCTGTTGTGGGGGGATAAAGTAATAAAATAAATACAAACAAGAACAAAGCCACTAGAATAGAACACAAATAAATACTGTATATTGCACTGAGGACTCTGGAGGCACAAACCATCTTCAAGTTTGACTAAATATTACCTGGACCACTGTGTTGCAATGGTAATGGTCATCAGATATTAAATATACGTCTGGCTGCAGTCTTACTGGAAATGGCTACTTCTATATTTGCACACTTTTCACTGTTACAGCTGTGGTTTTAGTTGCTGCTGCTGTGATTGTGTATAAATTGTGTGCAGACTGATGTTTACAACAAGGCATGTTCTAGGACAACAGTGCAGAAATGGCCACCAGAAAGTGAAAAGATGAAGAAGGTTTTAGCTTGAAGCTACAAGGCTTCAAGGCTGGTGCTTAAATACTCAGGGTTAGGGTTTTTTTGCCTTCTCTGGCCAGTTAATGGTATGATGTTGGTCCTGCATGTCCTCCCTGCTCTAATCTCACTGACTAATGACCTTAAAGTCATCCATCCATTATCTTTTGCTTGTTCCAAAGTTGGGTTGTGGGGACAGCAGCTTAAGGAAGGAGGGAGGCATAGACATTTCCTTCTGCAGCCACCTCTTCCAGTTCTTCTAGGAGGATAACTAGGCGTCGCCAGGACAACCAAGACAGTCTCTTCAGTGTGTCTTAGGTCATCACTGGGGTTTCCTCCCATTGGACATGCCCGAAGCACCTCCCTAAGGAGGCGCCTTGGGAGTATCCTTACCAGATGCCATTAACAAAATCCCAATCAACTTGTAGAAAAACCTCATCCTCGACTTAA
The DNA here is from genome assembly GCA_031762415.1 of Simpsonichthys santanae. Lineage (NCBI taxonomy): Eukaryota > Metazoa > Chordata > Actinopteri > Cyprinodontiformes > Rivulidae > Simpsonichthys > Simpsonichthys santanae. The sequence continues at coordinate 9,822,121 of JARVLU010000179.1, read as the reverse complement.
AGAGGATAATCCACCCATTTCTGACTGAGTAACATAGCCTCAGAATTGGAGGGGCTGATTCTCATCCCAGCTGCTTCACATTCAGCTACAGACTGTTCCAGTGAAAGCTGAGGATCACGGAACGATGACTCCAACAGGTCCACATCATCTGCAAATGGCTGGAATCCTGAGGCCACCGAATCAGACTTCCTTCGCCCTCTGGATGTACTGAAAAATTATGCCCATGAAAGTTATGAACCAAATCGGTGACAAAAGGCAGCCCTGATGGAGTCCAACTCCCACCTGAAGCAGTCTGACTTACGGTACTACCAGCAATGCAAACCAAACTCATGCACCATTTGTAGGGACTGAACAGCCTGTAGCAATAAGCCCCCACTCCCATACTAGCGAAGCAATCCCCACAATGTACACCAGCAAATGGGGATTAGGTGTCTTGCTCAGAGACAGCACGACATGGGACAGGTTACATTCCATGTCCCAAAGCCAGCTTTGGTAGGCCAGAATCAGAGTGTCAAGGACCCCCCCTTCGGCCACTGCCCTTGGCATCCTTAAGTCAAGATGCTTTTATTATTTTAACACAGAAAATTGACATAAATTTAGATTTTTGTACCAAGAAGACCATTAACATGCAATTAGTAAAAGAAAAACCTGTATCAATACACTTAACCTCCGTTTATAACGCAGGGCTCAAATGCCTCCAGAGCACCAATCTTGTTTGAACCCTTTTAATCTACTCCCACCCAAGTTACTGAATTTTCTTTCCCAAACTAGTTTGTAAAGCTTAGGTGTCAGATAAAAAAGAAAATGCCAACTGAGTGTAATGTTTCTGGAGAAAAAGAGAATAATGCATGAGTTTTCTCCAGCAAAAGCTAAGAACTGGGTAACTTCAGCAAAGTTCTGCTCATTTAATGAGTATGTTCAACTTGGGCACTGCACAGATTAAGGTTAAAGGTCCAAGGCTTGTATAAAGTCTTTAATTGCTTCCTAAGACATAGTAAGAATATAAGGCCATACCCAAAGCAATACAAATAGCAATTTGTAGAGAAAAGCGTAGTTGGGATGTTGCAGTGCACAGGGCAAATACAGTCCCTGTGGTTTTAACTGCAAGCAGGTTGCAGTTCACTTCATCTGCTGAAAGGTCAAGTCCTCTGAAGACAGAGAGGCCAGACCTAGAGGAGGATGAGGGGAAGTAGAGGAGACAAATGTATGAACGTGCTTCATTTCACTCAGCTCAACCATTTAGACACAAATACCATGCACTTCAACAGAGTGCAACATTAAGTAGAAAGGGCTGCTGCCGCTGTTTCCAATATCAACTATCCATGCGTCTGTGCGTGCATGTTTTTGCACTCTCTGGGGAGGTACAAAGGGATGACCTGCTGTGCAGTCAAGCTGACTGCTGGAAACGCAGGCAAACAAAACACGTGCCAGATGAGCTGACATTTCTGCTCTCCAAACACCAATTTAGGCTGGCAGTATGAGACAAGCCCAGACACGTGCCCTCCCCTCCTTCACCAGTGGGCCTGTCGGCAGGCGGTACCACCTGGTCGACTGCTCGGTCTCTCCTCTTTCTGCTTCCACCTCTCTCTGACATGCTGACAGCTGGCTCTGGCTACCATCTCCACGACACAGCCATTCCTGGCCCCCAGTCTACACTGACAGGCTACAGTAGCAGCAGGACATGACCAGATGGCATTCTGGGAAACTGTACAGCAGTCACCTCTGTATGGAAAACTGTCAAAAAGAATTAGGAATGGGGGGGGGGAAGAATCACCTAAATTAAGAATCTATTTTTGAAAATTTGTGGTTTTATTTTAGCAATAACTTGGTGTAGTTTATTTCATATTTTATTTTACCAAGATCTTCACTCTGTGTGGGACAGAATTTCAGGTTTTAAGAAGAGCTAATTAACCAATTGTCACTATGTTTGTTACCATCACAACAACATCTTTCCCACACTTTACGTTCTGTTGTGTCAATAAGGCCATTGAAACAGAAATATCTTCTGCATCTCCTCCACCAAACTTTTTTTTTTTTTTTGGTTTCCTCCTGTCTCGGTGTGTATAGCTGTCTGAATCGAAGCTCCCACAGGAGAGACTCGTCTTCTCAGATATCATCTGCCCTCCTCTACTTTTCATGGAGCCCGGAAGGTAAAAACAAAGCTGCATATAAAATAACTTGGTGAAACTCAGCCTGAGTTTCTTCCCAGGACAAAAATAAATAAATAAATAAAAACCCAGACCTGGTAATTGCACCTTAGTGAATAAATGCAATACATCTGAAGTCATATTTCTGTTTCTTAACGTTCCTCATTTGTTAAAAAAACAAGGCATTTTGGGAGTTGTTTCGTTAAAAAGATAAACTGGAATTACATAAGAGGAGCAATAACTACTGTATAAACCAATTAGGCTCCTGATTATCATCCTGCTAAATTATTATTCTAAATTGTTTATTACCTGTACACCTGCAGGATATTAGAAAGCCTGTTACTTTTATTAACCTGAGATAGAACATGATTTGAGTATTTTGTGTTTTGTTAATAATAAAAAGAAATAAGACCTAAACAAAAGGCCTCAAAGAAACAAAGTTGTTGTTTTTTAGTTCAGATTTGATCCTTCTTTTTCTATTTGATCTCTAAAAACTAGTGTATGGCCTAACTGTGACAATACCGCTGTTTTTCTGGTGCTTGTAGAATATTTTTTTCAAGTTATTTAAAAAGATTGTTCTTAACTCTTTTTCCATTCACTGAAAATCTATTAGTTTTACTCTGAATCCTCGTCTCCATCTACTTCAACCTGCCTGCACTCTTCTTCAGACAGGAGACCCCAGGAACATTAAACTCATTCACGTTCAATACATCTTCTTTTTCAGCTCCACCTGTCTCCCTCTCATTCACACACATGGAATGTATGCTGCTTCTACAGACTTTCACTCTTCAGAACATGCCTCCACCTCCCCAGGCTCTCTTCCACCTGCTCCCCACTCACTATGGATCAGAAACACCATAGTTCATGGGGATTCCTGCCTGGTCTCATCAGTCATCTTAATGTAGAGTATATGTAGAGATGAACAAGATTATAAACAGTTCTAATTTTTCCATAGTCTATAGAGAAACTGAACTTTTAATGGCCGTCTTAAAGAGCAGTAATACAAACAGCTGCTTGATAAGGACCGCAGATAAATCTTCAGCTCAAAAAGAACATTACTAAATAAAAAAGAAACAGACAACAAGTCTGTTTTAATCCACAAGTCATCCAAAAGTTGTTTTTTTTAATTGGATTCATTTCTTTAGATGAGTGTGCCAGTGGTCCTTCACAGATTTTCTTTAATCCATTCTCAAGCATCACTCTGCAGCTCTGTCTTCTTGTTCAAATATGGTCTTTTCGGGCTCCAGAAGGGCCGAGATTGCAACAGCCAGATGTCATCAGGCTTCAAAATCCACAGTCACACAGTCCACAAACTACTCTACTGTGTGATGTCACTGTGGTTCTGTCCATCATTTATGTCTTTATAGCTATTTTGCAGGAACTTCAAAACAAACTTAGGTCTTTCTATGGCCCACTTCTACAGTACATCATCTATCTGACCATGTACAGTCTGATGAGCAGTGTACATCCCCAGTAGACAAAACTCTCTGCTAATCCATGAATGTGTATGAAGTTAGACATTTTACAGAATGAGAAGTTCTACTAATTTACACATGAGACAATTACGATAGAAGGGTACCTTTTCACTTAAATGCAAATGTGTTGCTTATTTTTTATTTTTTTTCCCCCCAAATTAGAAGTAAAATGCACATCATGCCATCAGCCTGATTTAGAATCGTCTGCATTGATTGTTGAACATTTATCAATATCGGCCAACTCTTTGATTTTGATTTCACAGTCCGGTGCAAAAACTTTAAACCATCGTCATCTTTTTAAAACACTTTGCTTCCAACCAGTAAGACCTTATAATTGTTTTAACTGGTGACTGAAGGCTTTCAGAAGGTCTTTCTACATTTTTCTCTCGTTTTGACTGCTTTTGATCATTTTCTGACCAGTCCTTGTTTTTTAATATCACGGCATATTAACAGGAACGTGAACCAGTGAAAAGCAAAAGAGGTGTCCAGCTAAAATAACAATAAACTGTTTACAACAGACTGACATATATGAAAATATTATTTTTATTTTTAAGAAAGACAAAAGACCTGAGAGATTCATCCTGCTTGAAGTGATCATCTATAGCAGGGATATTCAACTGGCGGACCGCGGCCGCTTCTGGTCCTCGCGTGACTTCAGTCTGGCCCACCAATGAATTATTATTTTTTGTTTGTTCGTTTTGTTTTTCTTCTTTCGGTTGCTCCCTTCTTCAGGGGTCGCTGTAGCAAGTCACATGAAGATTTGGCAAATATTTATACACCGGATGTCCTTCCTGACACAACCACAGACCACCGAGCTACCACAGCCCTCTGTGTGGAGCAGAGAGCTGCTATCTATAGCACCTGGGGGTCTAGAGTGAGGCAAATGAGGGTGGGTGTGGGTGCTTGTCTAATCCTACCCACATTTTTGATGTTAGTATAGGGAGTTGAACCACTGACCTTCCACCTTCTCTAGCCTCTGCTCCACCACTCCCCAACACATTCCAAACCCTACAACTGCTTAGAGAAGTTGCAAAAATCTGAGAGCTCCTCCATCTCAGACTCACAGGTCACAGTGAGGTTAAAGTTCATGACAGGACAACTGAAGAAAAACTGAACATGTGTGGAAAAGTTGCCAAAGGGAAATAAAAGTTGCACGATTAAGGTTTGCCCATAAGACAGAAGAGAACAAAGCAGAAATGTGTGTCCGTGATGTACAGAGACATGTTTGGTTAAAAAAAAAAACAAGCACAGAACATCAGCACAACACCTCATACCATCTTTCAGCACAGTGGTGGAAGAATGATGGTTTGGACTCCTTGTCATTAAGTCAACCATGAACTCTTCCATTGACCAAAACATTCTGGAATCAAATACACCATCTGACCAACAGATGAAGCTTGGACCAAATGTAATGGGACAATGATCCTAAACCAGCAGCTAATACATCTCAAGAAGAAAAGGATCAAGGTGTTGTACTCGTGCTGTCACAGTTTAAACCTCAACCTGACTGAAACTCTGTGGTGGGACATTAAGAGATGTGCAGCAACCACTGTCTTCAAGCATCGATGAACCGGAGCAACACTGAAAACAATATTTCATACAATGACAAATTTATATGCCATTAGGCCTGCCACAATAATAAATTTTGCTGGGCGATTAATTGTCTCAGAAATTATTGCGATTAAACGATAATATTGTTTTAAATTTGACAATAATTAGTAATTATTGTCAAATTTAAGAAAAAATGTTTGTTGACTTGTTTTGTGTGTAGTACCATTTTTTGACCACTGGATGGCAGTATGAAACTATTTGAACTGAAAGATGGCTAGTGAGGGAGCAAGCAGCGTGTCTCTTTAAGAAAAATGGGAGGGAGGCCCCTTGACGTGACATGGGCGGTCTCTCCTTTTCTTCAGTTCTCA
>JARVLU010000179.1:9636914-9650304 GCA_031762415.1 Simpsonichthys santanae | reverse complement strand
TGAAAGCGCCCGGGGGGGCAATTTGGGGATGAGGTGTGCTGCCCAGAGACACCACAAGGTATGTAGTGACCGGGGATCGAACCTGAAATTCTTGTTAAAGTCCTCCTGTGCACGCTCCCACGGCCACCGTTTGGCAGCCAACTGATTTTTGACACAACACCGGCCCACATTTCCAGGTTGTCAGGGGTGACGCTTAACAAACGCGACGCGTCAGCGTTGATGCACATTTATGTTTTTTCCACTTTATTGGACATATTTGGACTGATGCGACTTATACGGCGATAAGTACGGTACTTCCGTTCCTTGTTCAGTTCCAGTCCAGAAAAACACACATCATGAAAACTTCACCTTTCAAATCCTTCAGTGACGGGGTGCATCAATGCACTGCTTGTTTTCAGTAGTAAAGCTAAATACCAATAAGAACCATGACTGGACAGCATGTCTAAATCAGACTCTTGTTTTTCAGACATCCCAGAGGATCTGTTTTACAAACCCAACAATCAGTACTCCGAGAAGCAGAAAGAGTTCGCACAGACGCTGCACCTTTACTCACCGAAAGCGTACGACTTTGTCAGAGAAGTTTTGCCCCTGCCCGACCCTCGCTCTCTACGAAGGTATAATGTAGCCGATTGTAACGGAGCGTGCCAGTGACACTTGTTACTATCGACTTTAACATAATTATGTGTGAAAATCATTCATCAGTTACGTAATTTAACATGTTCTCTTTATTATGACTCAAGGTGGGTGGAGAAGGACCAAGGGACAGAGCCTCATTCTCCTTCATCCAGCTGAAGACTTGTGGTGGGCTTATCATGGCGTCTGAGGGAGCAGTTACCGTACGGAGGTCAGTTGAAGTGCATCTCTGAGAGGCTTGGCTGGAGTCTGTCAGTGCGACTGAAGCTGAACAGGACTGTAGAGTCAAACCATGGACTCTGCGAGTGTGTGTATGAACTATAAGATGTTTCTACTTTAGTCATGTTGTGTGAAGGAACATGGAGTTTAAGCTGTGACGAGGCTGGACTGAGTTGCATTTGTTAAATGGTGCACCTGCGTATTAAAGCTTGTAAAAACAAAACAGTGCCACAGGGTGCCATTATGCATATACTGTACTGTACAGTAATTTTGTTTTTTGTTTCTTTGGTAAAACTTGTCTAGTACACTGTATTTTTATACTCATTCTCCAGACTACATTGATATGTAATGCAAGGCCCTGAGAGTGAGGCATTATATATATGTTTTTTTTATTAAAGCCACTAAGAAGAAGTAAAGAAGAGGTAAAGAAACAAGGTTTTTATTTATTGTATTTTTGTAAAATCAAATGTAAATATTGAATCACATTTGATTGACAGTAAAAAGTCACAGTGTTGAGGACGTCAGCAGGAGGCGAGCCTCTCTGTGCTCCTGAAACGGACTGCGTTTGTTTATTTTTAGGTTCTTATCGTATCGGAGGGTTACCAGTGCCCTTTCACTGGAACCACTACATCACATGCAATATCTCAGTGGGAGTGCTTCAAAATGCTACAGCAGGACTCCCAGAACTGATCGGTCCGTCGCAATAAAAAATTCAAACACTTCACGGAGCATTGACGTCTAAATGCTCCTTTTTTGAGTTGGAAGTCGACACGATGAAAAGGACAATACGATGCTTTATTTTTATGTTAAATGTTCAACATGTTCAAATAAAATTGAATTTCAATGTTTTTTTTTTTTTAGGAGATGACTGAATTATTTCCTTTAATTTAGTCCATTTAGTGAAGCAGCTAAAACCAGTTCTGCACAAGAATTGTGTAAAATGTGATACAAAGCACCAAATGTGTCACGGTCGTCCCAGAGTCTTCTGAACAATTCAAACTGATTGGACATGGTTCAAAATGGCCGACCGAATCATTGTTAGCCCTGATAACTGGAGGTGGACTCAGAGACATGCAGCAGGTCTGTTGCACCAGTTGCCATAAGTGATGATGAACAATTCATTAATGACAGAACGCAAGGGTCTGAGCACAGAACATGCCAGATTTATTCAAGAGTTGGTCAGGAAACTTACAGTAGTAATGGCTCTTTATGGGTGCTGTCCAGTACTGGGTTCATGACACTTGCAGTGAATGTGCATACAGGCTATAAAACTGAAAAAGGGCCCTGCATACTCCATCCGAAGAGGAGAAATCAGCTCTTGCGTGATGAAAACCATGTCATTTTGTTGTCTGCTCGCCTCTTCTCCACACAAGGCCCAGGCCCGTAAATGTTGTGTGACTGGTGAGAAGTTTCCAGGTGTTTGTCAATGCATAAATGCTTGGACATTCAGCTGTACGACTCTTCAGACACCAAATTAGTCCAAAAAAACAAAACAAAAAACTCCTGGATGGAGATCGTGCAGATTGAAAAGTGTGGCGCTCTCCTCGTGATGGATTTGTGGACAAACGGCAGACGCAGGGAGAGTGGAGACTCTGGAGGGAAGAAACCTGTGCGGTGTTTCCCAGGAGCTCTGCGCCTGTGTGTCGTGGACGCGAGTCGACTGCTCTGCTTCAGACGGAGTATGCTGGGCTCTTGACGCTCATTGAGAGCATTCACCAGGACAAGCCTTCATCAAAGTGGTATAATGTCCAGCTGTACAGAGCAGGAGTGTCTCTGGAACGTGCTTGTTCCCAGTCCTGCTCAAACTGTAAGGCCGTTTGGATCGCAGTGCATTATTGATTTTCATCTGCTTAAAGAGCTGCTGACAAAATCTACAATGGACGAAAGTAAAAATGAACAGAAACTAAACTGAGGGAGGGTGAAAAGTCTTGTGACTGTTCTGACAGGACGCCAACAGAGCAGCAGAAGTGTCGTTTGAATACTGAACTGAAGGAAACGGTAGAAATCAAAAGAAAAGCAAAGTGGTAGGTTGATGGGGGGGAGGCAGCAGCTGGGTATGGTCTTCCTGTAGGGACAGGGCATGGTGAGCGCAGCCTTCCATCTTGGAGTTGTGGAGCAGGCCGTCACTCGAGCTTCAGCAGTTCCACATCAAAAATAAGCGTGGCGTTTGGTGGGATGACCCCAGGGTGGCCTGTTGCTCCATACGCCATATCTGGTGTGCAGGTGATTTTAGCCCTCTGACCCAGGCTCATCTGAGAGGCAAAGGGGGGAAAGAAAACATGTCTGAATGTATAATTGTGCCTTTTTGATTTTATTCCCCCCACAATGAAGTTTAATAAACTGTCAGAAAAACAACCTACAAAATCTGAGCAGGTAGAGCTTTATGTTTGTTTCAATCATGAATGACAGTTCAAGTTCAGAAACAGCTTCATGGTGGACCAAACATTTATGATTTAAGATTTACTGTTGAAGAGAAATAGACTTATTCTATCATTATCCAATACATTATAATTATAATAAATTAGCCAACTGGTCTTAAAGCAGAATAAAGATTTTACAGCACTGAAAGGAGTAAAGTTATTTTTTATATATACAGTATACTGTGGTTACAGTGGGGGATTGAAAGTGCATACAGCTAAATGAGACTGACATCATCTAACAAAATGTTTTGACAAACGTCAGCTGGAAGCGTGTATAAAATTTAACATTGCAGTTTCTTCTAAGACTAAAATTGAACAGGGTGTCAGCTTCACATGCAGCAAAAATCCATCTATGATATGCTAGAACATGAATATACAGCACATGGAATTTAATAATTTATTGCAGTCCAAGCAGAACCTACACATTGTGCACATTATCATTGCCATGTTTTTTATATGCTGTGCAGCCACAAGCTGAAGATATGAAAAGTGTCTCAGAAAGACAGAACATGTGCAGAGTGAAGGCCCTTATGAGCCCCAGCCCATTTTAATCCCTGCAGCCACAGTCATCAATGGTTTACGTTACGTTGGGTTATGTGTAATACACTAATTACGCCAGTAGGTGTCGCCTTTATTCTGTATTCACGTGCTATATACAGTACTGTACCGGTATGTGGAAACTGACATTTAGGTGACATGCTTACACACAATGTTATTAATGTTTGTTCATGGCTAATTTGAACTTTAGTTGAATTTGAACTTTAGAAACAAACTGCAAGTAATAAACATTAAGTTCATTGCGTGGAAGACATTTGGACTGGTGGTTTTAAAACACATGGTGCAACTCTTGAAAATGAGTTCTCGTGGCTCAATGAGACTATAAATAAAGGGTAAATAAATAAATAAATGTCAGCCCCACCTTAAAACACCTCAGTAAGTGTAGCCTCTATCATTCATGGAGCAAAACACAGCGGTTTAGCAAAGTGTCGCACTTTTTGAAGGAACTCTATCAAACATGGTTATAAATGTTCCTCTGTGCTACATTTGTTTCATCACTGAGTCGTATTTTCCTTCACATTGAAGTGTTTTACTGAACAGAAGGAAAAATCCCAAATAGGAAGAGTTTGCCGTCTGAAAGCAACTTAAATCCTACGAACTGTAACTATTACTGATATAGAATAATAACATCTTTCAGCCCAGAATAATAAGCAATTAAGTAATTTTAATATTACTTTAGTTTTTTGATTTAGTGGAGAGGTCATGAACAATTAACTTCTTTGAACAGTCTCTGTTTGGAGAAATAAGCATTTTATTCTTAGAAGTTGATGGCTTGTCTTAAGAAGGCCCAAGACCTCCTTCAGTTAAAATGACCCCAGATGACTGAAGCCAAGGGCACCAGGGGGTTAAAACACTTCTAAACTCAAAAATTTCAAAACTATTCATGCAAACACTATTTCTCTGACCATTCACCATCAATTTCACATTGCACTGTTACTCTTACAGAAATATAATAATACAGTAATCCTGCTGGAGGTGTCCCAGGCTGCACTGTAAGTACTACAGCTAGCTGCCGCCGCTAATGATACTTGTGAATTAGCTTGGACTTCTGTGTAAATACATGTTTAATGTGAACCAGCAGTGTAAAGGTTTGTAAAACAGTGTTTGCATGAAAAGCTGTAAACTTTGCAGACTTAAAGCAACAGTGTTCAAAGATGAATCTACAACAGGTAAATGAACCTCACTTTAAAATGTTTGAAAAGTTGTTTTTTTATTGCAACTAAAGTGCCATTGGATCACATGTCCCTCTTACCTGTGCTACTCCTTCCTCCCAACCTTTAATAACCTCACTCCGTCCAATCTTGAACTTAAAGGGTTTGTTCCTGTCTCGAGAGGAGTCAAACTTTTTTCCGTTCTGGAGCATTCCTGTCAAAAACAAAAAACATCAACAGCATCGTGAGATAAAGTAAAATAAAATAGTTTTATTCATACAACTACGATAGCCCTGTACAGAAAACAGCTCCTACTGCAAAAAAAATTTTTTTTTTTTTTTTGTTTTTTTTTTTTAATTATGGTGGGGTTTCTTTTATGGCCAAGCTTCATTTATGGAGATAGAAGATATGAATCAGGAAACACTGGCCTGGTTAAGTGGATTATTTTTAAAGTTAACTGGGTCATTACTTGCCTTTATCTAGACCACAGAGAGAAACAAGTGCAGACTTCTGCTTCTTCAGAACTCTGATCATTCGTTCAGGCTTTCTAACAACATCAAGGCTATTAAATGCTCATAGAAAGGCAGGAAAACTGTTTCCAGATGTCAGTTCCCATCCAAGGCCATGTGCCGTCACTCTGATGACTCGTGAACGTTCAAACTCTTTTGAAAGGCAAGTACGCAAAAGATTTAGGTCCTTAAAACAGTTTGTGTTCTGTGTTGGAATCTTTGTTGAATAAGAGCAAACAAGACTCTGTGAGTTTTAGCTCAGGTGTAGAATATTTCAAAGAACAAACAACTGAGTAAAATGAAAAGATGTCTTTTAAATACTTCTATTGGATACTAAATGTGTTTTAGAGCAATGCTTTGTCATTTTAGTTTTGTTAAGTATCTTAATACTAATCTAAGACATTCAAGCATAAAAGGGAACCACACCCAAGAGATAAGCCCGTGTGTCTGCACAAACCAGACAACTTGGCAAAGAATCAAAAACTGCATCTTTAGCCACTTTGTTACTAGCAGTCACACTTAAAGTCCTATTATTTCTTAGTTTTTTAGTTGAATTTATAAAAAAATACCTATCAGTTTGACACCTTCAGTATTTTTTATTTTATTTTATTTTATTTTATTACCAACAAAGTTGATTTGAACTGTAAATGTTCATTTTTCTGGATTGAAACTGAACAGAGGATGCATGTAAACAATGTTTTGGTGCAAGATATTCGAGCAGGTAGGAGTTACACCGTGTATAAGAAGAGAGGTAGTTGATATTTTTCTTGTTCAAGGTGGCGCAGCGTGACGGATCCTGGAGAGCTGAGTGAGCAAATTTATCCAACACCAGGTGCAAAGGCAGAGCCAAGGGGTGGCCAATGGTGGCCTTGACCACCGTAGATTAATCATCGGCCACCCCAGTCACTTGAGGAAACTACGGTACATTTTTAAGAAATATACTGTAAAACCTAAAAAGCCTAATTTCCTCAAATGTTTGTGATTGCAGTTTTACATACTGTACATGGTGGTGGCAAACTTAGTTTTGACGTGTCAACCCAATTTTTGAAAGGACCATTTCTTACACCTAGATGCAGCTACACACCAAAATGGAAGCCGGTGTCTTACAATTTTTTAAGTTATTGTGCTTACAACATGTACACATACGGACCACTTTTTGTTCCGCAATGGGGGACAAAAGGAATTATTAATCAAAAAGTCTGAGTGAGTCTTGGATTTGTGTCTTTTTTAAAGGTCATTAAAAAAACTTAACAAAAAGATCTGCTCATCAAAAATGTAAGAAAAAACATTAGAATGACAATAAGTGACAATCAAGCATTTTTGTAATTTTAGGTATTTTACAAATACATTGAACCAAAACAGTGTTAGTAGGATTATACCAACTTTGTTGCCTACAGAATGAAGCTGTTGTTCTGGTTGTTCTTGATTTAATGGAGTGATATCTTTTCGGATGTCTGGAGATTAGACAACTTTGGAGAGAAGCAGTATTTTGGCACTTTGCCGCTGTCTCGACGATCATCGGTTCCGCACCACAACGCACTAGTTAAGGGCCTTCCCACTGCCGATACCCACCCCCCACTGAGAACAGTTTAAAGGACCACCTTGTTTGAGGTTCTAAGCGGGCTGCTCAGAATCCGAGGTGCCAATTCTGACGTAAGCAAACAGAAGCCATTGAGTGGCCAGCGGGAGATACTGTACGTTCCACCCAGATGACACGCCCAGCAAAACTGCAAATTGCATTTGAACCTCCACTTCCTCATCATGTTGATGGATGGCGCCTCAAGAAATGAACACATTTACAGAGAGATATCAGAAATGATGGTGCAGCATGGAAACACCGGAACTTATAAGCAGTGCAAGGATAAGCTAGAGACATTGATGTCAGATTCTAGGGCAATTAAGGACCACAACAGGTGGAGTACCGTAGCTTGAACACAATGACCAATTACGATACCGCCCACTTTGCATCAACGATCCCACCTACAGAGCGAGGAAACCATCACAGTGGCAAATCACCTCCACATGAGTGGAACTGATAAGACGAGAGTCGAGTGGAGTTGCATTTACCAATGGCAAAGTGGCTTTTATTACATCTTATTATTAAGTAGTAGTATGTCTCCTTGTTTGGGGTTCCAGTATTTCCTCAATCTTTCTATCAACATTTTGATGGGTTAGTTAGGGTTAGGTTTACACTTGGTCATGTGCTGCAGATCCAGAAGGCTCGTTTTCCATCAACAAGCAAAGATGTAAGTCTATCCAGCTGGATTGCAAAGTCAGACTAATCCATCTTAACTTCCAAGGAATGGACAGTAGCAAAAAATAAGGCAAAGGAACCGTCTGTCAGCTTTAAGTTGTGCCTGGATACTGGAACTTTTAACAAATGTCTCTTTCTTTGCACTTTGTTCTTGTGCATACTACACTGTGTCAGCTGGTTTCCTTCTTTCCACAATGGGAAGTCCACAAACTGTTCAAGATTGCTCTTAATTTCCAACAACTGCTCTTAGCTGTATCTTGGTTGTATCTTGGCTGTATGTGTGTGTAGACAAGAACTTGTACTTTTCACCAGGCCAGACTAACCACTGGGTCCTTGTGAACCTTTTCAATCACTACAAAACAACTAAAGTCCAACAAACCTTAGAAAGACCTGGAGAAAGTCTACAAAGTTTATATCAAAAGTTTATTAAAAATTACATGACAGTCTGGCTATTTGAAGAAAAAAACTTACAAAGACAAGAAATATGAGACTTCTTGGCCAAATGCAAAGTTCATGCAGGTATTACATGTATATGTACAACAATGAAGCACTAAAAAAAGACTGAATGAACTGTTGCACATTAGTAAGGTATTGATCAGATTAACACATTTATTTAAAGAATGTTTTGCCATTGTTGGAAAAAAATTCCTGCTTTGGTAAGATTTTTTTCACAAGTGAATCTCACATGAGTTTCCAGAAAAAAAGCATAATCTTAAATTGTATTAACGTTTTAATATAAAACAATGTGATGACGTTTTGCTCATGGTTTCCACTTCTACAGCTGAAATTTTTATCCATAATCTGTACAGAATTTTTTTTTAAAAAGTGAAAATAAGTACCCAGTTACATTTTTGCAGGTTGTTCCTTGTGTTAGTCTTTTGATTTATCTGCCTCTGTTGTAATTCAACAAGTGTGAATACTTGACATTTCAAGTTGGTGTCAATTGAAGATTGGTTACGGTGTCTTCCTCATCAAGTCGAGATGAGTGTTGATACTGCTTCTCCTCTTTCGTGGGCCCTAAACTTAGCAAGTCCATCGTTTCCGAGAACTCCAGTAGCCCATGCATCAGCAGTCTGGGTCCTGTCCAATTACAGAGTCATCAGGTTCGCACATCGATGCACCTACCACCTGGTGCAGGTCATTTAAGAAGAAGAGATAGAGACAACTTCTGGCAATGAGCGCATGAATGTCGTTTTAGTGTTTGAAGGCCAAGTCTACAAATTGGAGGCCAACACTGACCGCAAACAGGAAGCCAATGAAAGATTAGATCCTGGCTGTTGAGGTTGATGACGTCTATGACTGATGGAAAGGCTGCTGAAGTAAAAGAGATATTGTTCAACCAAACTCTGCACTTAAAATAATTCTTCCTGTTTTCTAAAAGAAACATATCTCTTGGATTTGAGCCAAGCAGAAGAGTTTACTGCTAAGACTGTGGTGCACACTGGTGACAGCCCAAAACCAGAGAAAAAAATAAGGGAAAAAAAAACTATACGTATTAAGAAACAACAGTTTCTGATATTTCACCTAAATATTTATTAATTAACATGGCTTGACATTTACATTGTGCCCCTTGCTAGCAGTCCCTGTTACCAAATCCCTCCGCCCATGGAGTAGTGCTGCTCTGTTATCACTCTTTGTATAGCTAAGTCTGGGTGGGGTCTACAAAAACACAGCAAGGTCTGTCCCTTCCTGAAGTTGGCTTCCAGACTCTCATGAGAGGATTTCAGTTGGTAGTAGAGGCTGGCGAAAAGCCATACCACACAGGGGTGGGGTTATTTTTACTTGGGTTACTGTATCCTGTGTTGCCCCACGTCTAGAATGCCTGCCGATTGAACAACTCCACCCTCCACCCCCCCAGGCTCAAGTGTAGATGAAATGAGATGTGTGTAAAGGTATCCATCAGTCTACCAGAACTGTCAGTGTTGCCCTGTTTTATGCTGCTGCAGGCACCACATCATAATAGATTTAATAAAGTTTTCATAATTTGTCAATTACAAAAAAGGGTCCGCAGTTTCTAAACAGACATAAATATATCTAATTTGGGATTTTTTTTAATGTTATTTTCTTTTAATCATTTTTCCCTGGGTGGAATGAGTGCACAACATACAGCTTATGAAGGTTATGTAAATACAGCCCCACTAATATTTGGTTCACTGTCCTGTAGCGAGTATGTACCTGGACCATCAGCAAGCTTCTACTATAAATAAGTCTGGGTTCTTGGCACAACTGGTTTCCTCGATTGTATATGGGTTTTAAGTACAACTGACAAACTCCAGTAAAGTTAAGATTGGGATTTTCCTTAAAGTTAGCCTATTTTATCCAATCAGAAACCAGTTCTGATGTGTTTGGGATCCCTGTCTTGTTGGAAAAACTCATTGTTGTCTAAGTTTCAACTGTCAAGCTCTTGATGGTAAAGTTGAAGAATTTAGAGGTTCAAGGTGACTTTATTGTCATTTGCATCGCATGTGGTACATGAAGTGTAATGAAACTGTGTACTCAAGGTTCCAGTTACACCCCAAACAAAGCAATACAGTAACATAAAGTACATAAAAAAGAAACAGTATGCAAGGATCTAAGATATACACTAAACAATAATAATATAATGCGGTGTATTAAACAGAACCCTGATCATGAGTCTGTTGTTAGCAGATGGGTATGAATATAGCAGCTTATGGGTAAGAAACAGCAGCACAGATAGTGTCAAATGTCCAAGTAAAGTGGTATCACAGTGGTTATTCTGGCTTTAGGGATTTAACAGCTTCAGGGTAGAAGCTGTTCCTCAGTCTAGTGATTCTACACTTAATGCTCCCACATACTCGGACGTGCTGTGTGTACTCCGTGAGCCGTGCGGGCTCCACACACACTGTCTGCAGACGGTTGAGACTTCATACTTGAGTGTACACCCTGATGGGCTGCAGCCCAGCTATGCAGGCAAGGGGCGTTTACCTTCGAGACAAATTTAAGTTGCCAATTGGTCATTTGACGACACACCTACTGGATTGACTGACTGGTTGCAAAAAAAAAAATAAAAAAAACGAGAGCTACTGGCAGCCCAGGGTAGAGGCAGCTGTGATGTTCTGTGTTTGTATGTTGTTAATAAAAAATTCTAAAACATTTTTAAAAAACAGGGAGCATCGACCTTGCAGCCCACACATCAGACCAGCCCACTGGGAAACCTCCAGACCCTCCTGAGTAGCCATGCCAGGCCTGTTTTTAATTCTCTCGTGACAAAGTCCTTAATTTCTGACAATTTCAGTCGTGGTGTCAACAGACGAGGAGAAAGAGATCACTTGCCTCTTGGGAAAAAAACAAAAACAAAAGAAAAGGCAAAGTTAAGTTAAACCAGACCAGGGACGAAGAAGGAGAATTTAATACATTGGTGTTTCTTACAAAACAGTCCGTCGCTGGGCAGTTTATTGTGCGACACAGAGTATGCATATGCGGTCGTAAAAATTGATCTTTGCACGGACATGGATTGCGGACGTCCGCTTCAAGTCCGCGTTGAGTCCACCTCAAGTACACGCGGACTTCCGCCTGAGTATGTGGGAGTCTTTAATGCTCCTCAAACTCCTGCCTGAGGAGAGTGGGGCAAAAAGTGTGTGCTGGGTGAGTGGGGTCCTTCATGATGCAGGTGGCTCTCTTCCTGCATCTGGAGGTGTAAATGTCTGTGATGGTGGAGAGACTGACTCCAACATCTTCTGTGCAGCCTTCACCACTCTCTGCAGAGCTGTCCACTCTCCAGCTGTGCAACTCCCATGCCACATTTAGAAGTAGTTCTCATTTATTATTTAATGCTATCTTGTACATCAGTACCACAAATGAAAACTACCACCACCGTGCTTGAAAGTTGGAAAAGTGTTCTTAGATTTTAAACACTGGTTGTTTCTGTGCACACTAAACAATGTCTTCTCCATCTTAGACCTTTACTGAGTTCTTTGGACTTTCTAGATGTTTTGAGTATGGGTCGATCCACTAATGCTGTCAAACAAACCATTTCTGTTATGCCAAAAAAAAAACTACAAGCTGGAGCCAATCATTATCACGAACAAGAAGATAATAGACCGTGGTCTTGTCAAGTTATTCTAGAACGTTTAGCACCACATACTGTACATAAAAAATAGGTGAGTAAACTGATGACTGATATTTGAGCCTGTATGTATAATTTGGATCAAAGAAACTCCACAGCAAGTTCAAATTATGCACCCGATTCTTCTGACTGCAACAGTATATTGTCAATTATTTGGGAGTAAATGTGATTATGAATTGATTTGTGAGCAAAATAAAGTCTTTCTGTAAAGGCTCTCCAACTGGAACCTAAAAGTTACTCTGATTTGTGATGATTATTTGAGTATATCAAAACAAAAGGAGTCCAGGGTTTAATTTTTTCCTGTGGACCAGAAGGGTCTAATGGAAAAGTACCAAGGGACTCAAACACAACTGTCACCTTTTCTCAATAATCCATCTTTTAATCTGCCAGTGGGATGCTGCATGGGACATTATGTTCAATGTCAGAACGCGCTGTGAAAAAGACAGAGAACAAAGTCACACAGCAGATGATGCTCACATTAAGGTATAATTTATCTTTTGAAATGGGGTTCTGTAGAAAGATTATGACCAAAAAATATTTTCCCAGTTGTGGATAGCTGCTTGAACAAACTCAGTTTGAAAAAAATAGTTACTAAAAATAGTTAATATATTTTCTGCCGTAAACGTTGCGCCGCCCTATAATTTACATCAGTCCAAATATGTCTAATAAATTGGAAAAATCCATAAATATGTCGCTTCACCATATACATCACATCTAATACGAGTCACCACTTATGTGTCACGTTTGTTATGCATCACCGCTGACAACCCAGACAGGTGGGCCGGTGTTGTGCCAAAAATCAATTGGCTGCCAAATGGCAGGAGCATGCACGGGAGGACTATAACAAGAATTTAACAAGATTAACACTTAAAAATAATTATTTGTTTGCTCGACATTATAGTAAAGATGTGTCTCAGTCTAACCTTTGCTTAATAAATGCACTCTGACGGTCAAATCAGCTGCATTTCAAAACCCGATTCGTGGAAGCAGGCACGCGCAGAGGGACGAGTTCGAAATTTAACAAGATAACCACCTAAAAACAATTACGGTATTTGTTTGCTCGGCTTTATAGTAAAGGTGTGTCTCAGTTGAACTGTTAGTTAATAAAAGGACTTTTAACAGTCAAATCAGCTGCATTTCAAAAGTATTTGTTGCTTCGGTGCTCCGGGAGCACGCAGACATGGAGAAAATCAGGAAGGAGGAACGCTGTGCATTTAGTCAAAATTTAACAAGATAAGCACATAAAATAATTATTTGTTTGCTCAACTTTATAGTAAAGGTGTGTCTCAGTTGAACTGTTAGTTAATAAAAGCACTTTAATGGTCAAGTTAGTTGCATTTCGTCTGGGCGGTGCAGCGAAATGAAGCTGATTTGACGGTTGCTCCATGGGAGCTGGACGAAGGTGGTGGCTATGGCAAGCCGACTATGTCAATAATAGTCACTTTTACCTATTACACGACACAACGGGATGCTATACTACTCGAGTGCCATCTAGCGGCTGAAAATGGTAGTGTTCGATATTTTCAGTCAGAATGAATGAAAACGGTCATATCTCAGCC
>JARVLU010000179.1:9534603-9550284 GCA_031762415.1 Simpsonichthys santanae | reverse complement strand
TTTGTCTCATTTGTTTAACTGGGTTCTCTTGATCTACTTTTAGGACTTGTGTGAAAATCTGATGATGTTTTAGGTCAAATTTATACAGAAACATAGAAAATTTAACAAACTTGCATGTACCACTGTATATAACTGTAGATAGCTTTGAGTTCTTTTCTACAGCCACCACTTGTTTTTGTTCTTCTTAGTTAGTGTGCAAAGATGTAACTTGTAAACGTAAAAAGTAAAATTACAAAAATGTGCTTTTGATTAGGTACTGTGCTTGCACTCTTCTACTGTACATGTTCATTTATAACCATGTATGTGTTTGACAAACATCTCCACATTTTGTAATGTAAATGGCCAAGCATTTATGAACAGTTCATTGAGAGCTAAAGCGGCAGCCGTCTGTCAGTGCTGTAGTCATGTTGGAATGAAGTTTACAGTGACATTATTATAAAACTGACCTATATCTGAATGCAGCTGCCTTAACAGGTAGACAGAGGCTTTAATGGTACAAATCTCACGGCTGAGACGTGTTTGACAGAAGAGCCAGGGCACAGAGAGGTCCAGCAGAGCTGACATGGTGTGTTTAATTAAATGAGGTGTTGGCAGCCTGACAGCAGAATATCATTTTTTTTTTTAATTTTTTTTTTTTTTAGAAGAGATGTGAACTTTCGTCATTCCCTGAATGTTGACAGTCACAGTTATTAAAAGTTTTGATTTGTGGATAAAGTAACAAGCAACATAATTTGGCCTATTTGGATCAAAAACATAATGCAGTATGAACACAGACAGGATTTGAGCTAAAAAAAAAAGTAATCTAATTCTTATAGCCTTAGAGCTAAAGTTCTATTTTAAGTGGATTTCTGTGAAACTATAAAACAATAATTATCCTACCTGCAGTAGATAATTCTCCATATGTGTTTAGAGAAATAGAGTTTAGTTCTGACTGGATTTACAAATTAGGAGCTAGTCTGAGGGAGGTACAAACCAAAGTGAATTTTTGCTGTCTTGAAATAATTTTGCACTTATTCCAGCATAAATATATCATTTTTCAGAAATAATATATTTCTGCTGTGTTTCCCTTGATGAGTCACAAATGCTACTGCTAGCTGCTGTTGCTGCTATTTGCTTTTGCAAAGAAACATAATTAAGAGTCATCAAATCATAAAATTTTAAGATTGGAGTTGTTTAAAGACGACATAATCCACTTTGGGCTTGATCCCTGTTTAGATCAGCCTTTATCCCATTAAGTCCAGTCAGATTTAAACTATTTTCCAGATGTAGATCATTCAAGCAACTATCTGCAACAGGTTAAATATTATTTGTTCATAAACAAGAGCACCACTTGTAAAGCTCTGAACTGAATATAACATATTATGAAAACAGACAGATGTTCCCCATTATTGAAACGTTCTCTTGATATACTTTATATTAAGAAAATTATCAGCTGTAAATGTATTTTAACAAGGCAAAAACAAATCAAATGATTCTTTAAACTAAAAGTGTCACCCAATGAATATGAGAAAGGGGAGGAGAGTTGGCTAAATATAGAAGCCTTGTTTGATTTTAGATGCTCTGCCTCTTTTATTAATCACTTATTCGGTGTTGCTTCACTTTAAAAAGTGTATTTCAGTTTTTCGGATAGTTTTGATTAAAATTCATTGAAGTGTGTGTTTATCTGCATGGATGCCTCATGTGTTTACGGCGAGTTCAGGAGTCACAGAACAAGTCTGTGAGATTAATACGCTTCAATTATTATTTCCACATGACAGATGTTTCTGTGTTATTACAGCGTTCCATCAGTCAGATAAACGGGATCATGGCCTTTAATGTTTCTTCTCATCACAGCTGAAGTGTGAGGTGCAGCAGCAGCAGCGTGGTTGAGTCGGGCCGTTTTACCACGTGTCACTTTTCAGACACGCAAAAGCTTTCAGGGTTTTCATAATGATGTCGTTTGGCTGTCATCGGTTTTCTCGGCTTTGAGGTGAGAGATCCATTTGTACAAAACCCCAGCACAACGTCCTCTGACCAAAGACTGGCTTCAGTGAAAGAAATGACAGCAATATAGGAGGGTATTTACATTTCAATGCACAGTCATTAGAAAAGTATGTGGCTGCAGAATGAACATACTATTTTCACAGATTAAACTGTAAATACAAAGACACTGCTCCACCTTTGGCATTCTAAACACTGAATCTGCATCCAGTTTGCACATGTGAAGATGAAAACATTTAAGCTGAAATGCACTCAACTGAACAATCAGCATATTACCTGTCACAGATAGCTCTTTGAATGGCCTCAGCTTTAAGAAAATGGAGATGAATTTTGACCAAATTGATGAGAAAACTGCTAGTGCGCACAGGTCAAAGACCAAGATATGAACTATACCATGTTTGAGTACATTTATATATTTGTTTATTGTTGCTTGGGCAAGTACTTTTAGTATTTTTGTTATTCAGAATTTCTTTTTCATTTGCCCTTTATTTATCCAGGTAGTCTCATTGAGTCACAAGAACTCATTTTCGAGAGACCTGTTTTTGGGAGCAGATGGTGGTGATTGCTCAAGGGCTCAGAGGGGTAAAAGAGCGTGGAGGCAGGCGTGGGTGTTTTCCCGTTTCATCCACATTTTGATGTTGACGGTACCAGGAGTTGAACCTGCAACTTTCTGATCACAGGCCCATCTTCTCTAACCTCTTTGCTACCACTCCCTATGTTCTTAAAAATGTTCTTAGCTTTTATTGTTGTCAATAGATGTCCTCAATAGTAATAATTTGCAGTTCCTCACTCTGCTTACAACAAAACTACCGTATACATTTACAGTGTTTTTTTCACGTGATCCCATGAAAAACATGTGATCACTTAGGCTCACATTAAAGATATTACAAAATCACAATGGGAACATGCAAAACACATGTTTTACATGTTAATTTGACATGTTACTACAGGGTTTAAACATTTGATTTACACATGTGAGGTCCATGCAGTTTTCTGTAAGGGACACCACCTGTCTTTTATTAGTAATCACCTCACGTGTCATGACCAACATCCCACCCTGTGTATGTTTTTTGCCATCTTTGTCAATTTGTTTCCAACCATATTTCTTAACATTTTACAATTTTTTTCATTCATCTTATATTTTTAATGAAATATTTTTGCTACAGCTCTAAAACCTGCCTTTATTTTAGGTCCCTGCAACCAACCAACCAACCAACCAACCACAGACTGTGTTAAAAGAGCATTAGTCCAAGGTATGTCTGAAATTTTGTAGGATCTAATCTTAAGTTTTTAGTTTTCTTCTTGACCCTGCTGCTGAGTTGCAGCAGCTGATGCTCTGTGCCTGGTGTCCTTCAGAGATCGTTCACGTGTTTCTTAACCAAGACAGTTGATTGGATATGTGCAGCCCCAGGAACCTGGTTCTGTCCACCACCAGCAGGAACATTATCAAACAGCTGATGCTCTGTGCCTGGTGTTCTTCAGAGATAGTTCATGGAGTTCTGCCAGAACAAATCAATCTTTCCATCATCAGATCACTTTATGTTTTTGTCATGCCTCCTGAGTTTTTTAAATGTCATTTTGTAAACCCTGTGTGAGCTGTCGTGTGTCATTTACTGAAGGGGGCTTCTGTAGAGCCACTCCAGCATAAAGGTCTGAAGTGCTGCTGGGATGGCTGTCGTTGTAAAGGTTCTCTCATTTCTGCTGCTCTGTTTTATCTGTCGTTGGGTTCTTGATCAATACAATCACTTTAGATTTTCTAGTTTGGTTTCTGCAGAAGATCTGAACCTTGGAAACTGTCCAAAGGTCCTCGTGGTTTCAAAAATCTTCAGTGGTATAACTGAACTTCTAAAGCTTTAGAAATGGGTTTGTAACTTTCAGAGAATTTTAGATCTTTTGCTCGTTTTGTCTTGACTTGAAGAGGGAACTGCTTGGTGCTTATTTGTATCATCTCTACTGTATTATTTTTTGTAAAATATTTGTAAGGGAATTTTTGATCCAAGTTTTTATTAGTATTTCTGAGAATGTTAACTCAAATCCTGCCAGTCTGCACCCCAGCAGCTTCCTTCCCAAACGGAGATGCAGCTGGTCATGATGGTTCCTCTGTAGACTGTGGTGAGGACATGGGTTGGGAGGTGTGATCTCTTCAGCCTAAGAAGGAAGAGCACACGCTGCTGGGCTTTCTTGGACCACGTGTTTCTTGACAGCTGATTGGTTATGTGCACCCCCCAGGAACCTGGTGTTCTCCACCACCTCCACCTCTGTGTTGTTTATGAGCATGTGATATGGTTTTGTTTAGCTGATGTCAGTAATGAGCTCTTTTGTTTTGTTGACATTCAGAACAAGGTTATTTTCCTCACACCAGTTCACAAGGTGTGCCACCTCTTCCCGATAGGTCTGATCCTTGTTGTTGCTAATCAGGCCCACAACCATGGTACCGTCCATATATTTGATGATGTGGTTGGTCTCGGAACTGGGAACGCAATCGTAAAGGGAAGCGGACTCAGAACACAGCCCTGGGGGACGCCTGTGCTCATACTGATAATGGAGGAGGTGTTCCTCCCCACTCGTATTGAGTGTCGTCTGTCAGAAAGGAAGTCAAGGATCCAGTTCCTGAAGGAGGTCTTGAAGTGTAGCCAGTTTGCCGAGCAGCTGCTGTGGGATGATTGTGTTGAATGCTGAGCTGAAGTCCACAAACAGTATTCGTACATGCGTGTTGTTCTCCTCCAGGTGTTGCAGGCTCAGGTGGAGTGCTGAGGTGATAGCATGCTCTGTCGAGGGGTTAAAGCGGTAAGCAAACTTGAATGGGTCAAAGGCGGGAGTAAGATTAGAGGCGATGTGTTGCTTAACAAGAATTTTGAAGCACTTTATTGTGATGGGCGTAAGAGCCTTGGGGCGATGATCATAGGCTGGCTATGGTTTGTGTTTTAGTCACTAGTATGACTGTGGCTGCCCTGAAGCAGGAGGGAATGATGACTTGCTTAGGGAGTTGTTAAAATGTTTGTCAGCACAGGGGTAAGCTGGTTTGCACATTCCTTGAGTATTTTTCCTGGTATGTTGTTGGGTCCTGCTGATTTCCTGGTGTTTATATTTTTCAGTATCTTTTTGTTTTGTTTGAGGGAGAGGGCAGGGGCGGAGCCTGGCGTTTGTGTGACCCTTGACGAGATGCCGCTCTGGGCAGCTGCCGATATCTCCCATATCAGAAATTGCCATTGCCGCTCATCTCACACAGTGACATCAGTTCCCAATAACCCAGAATGGAAAATGAGGAAGTAAAATGAATGGATAGTGGAAGTGGTCTCCATCTACAAGTACTTGGGTGTGCACCTGAATGACAACCTCAGCTGGAGCAACAACACCACCAGTCTGATCAAGAAAACTCATCAGAGACTCTACTTCCTCAGGCGGCTGAGATGAGCTTGTCTTGGAAGCTCAGTCCTCACCTCCTTCTACAGGTGTGCAGTGGAGAGTATCCTGTGCTCCAACATCAACGTGTGGCACAGGGGCTGCACAGCTGCAAATAGGAAAGTGTTGCAGAGAGTGGTGAAGGCTGCACAGAAGTCTGTTGGGAGTCAGTCTCCCCACCATCACAGACATCTACACCTCCAGATGCAGGAAGAGGGACATCTGCATCATGAAAGACCCCACTCACCCAGCACACACACTTTTTGCCCTGCTCCCCTAATGCAGGAGGTTAAGGAGCATTAAGTGTAGAACCACTAGACTGAGGAACAGCTTCTAACCTGAGGCTGTTAGACTCATGAATCCCTGACCAGAATAACTACTGTACCACTGTAATGCCACTTTAATTGGGGATATGTCACTTTTCTGGGCTGCTGCTGATCATGCTGCTGATTTCTTATCCATAAGATGCTGTATTCATATTCATCTGTTAACAACAAACTCATCAGGCTGCAGTTTAATACAACATAATATATTATATTATTATTGTTTAGCATAGATTTTAGATCCTTGTATACTGTTTCTTTTTTTTTTTGTAGTTTATATTATTTCTACTTTTGGGTATAACTGGGACCTTGAATACACAATTTCGTTCCACCTCATGTGCCACAGATGATGCAAAGGCTAATAAAGTCACCTTGAACCTTGAACACTGATTTGGCCAAAAACAGCCGCACAGCCATCATCTCTCTTCATAAGCTGATCTCAGTCCAAAACTCCTGCATGACAGGCGACAGGTGATATGCACTCCTTCAACTTTTGTATTCTTGTATCTGATGAAACTGCTTTGTATCTTTTTTTTTTTTTTTTTTTTAATGAATAAATAAACATTAAATCAAATCATCAAATCAAACTTGTTACCTGCATGCAGGTGTACACTAAAATAATTTAGCTCATTTGTTGGAAATCAGACTGCCAGGTAAATAGAACT
Source organism: Simpsonichthys santanae (assembly GCA_031762415.1). Classification (NCBI taxonomy): domain Eukaryota; kingdom Metazoa; phylum Chordata; class Actinopteri; order Cyprinodontiformes; family Rivulidae; genus Simpsonichthys; species Simpsonichthys santanae. The sequence goes on along the minus strand of JARVLU010000179.1, from coordinate 9,543,914 downwards.
TGGGCTACTTGTGTATTTGTTAGTGAACTGATGTGTGTGTGCACATCTGAGAACTTATCTAGGTTGGTGTCTCAAAGAGAGGGACGGGTTAACTCTTTAACAGCCCCCATGAGGATATTAATCAAAGCTATAGGGCTGGACATGAGCTATCAGCCGGTCAAGGGGTTAATGCAAAGAGAGAGAAGGAAAATAAAAAAATAAATAAAAAGAAGCGAGGGGACAACTCATACTGTGTGTGCATCATTTTGAGGAAAAGACAGAGTGACAGATGGGGCATAGGGGTAGGCTTGATGAGGTGGAAGGAGTCTACCTGGCACGCACTCTTCCTTTTGCTGGCTGCGCTCACATGTGGCTGACAGGAAGGTAAAAGCAAAGTCAGACGGAGGAGGAGCTGACCTAAGACATGGCACACAAACTCCAGCAGCAGAAAAATAATCAGCTGCTGGGATTCACCAGTTCAGCATCACTCATTAGAACGAGCGCTGAACGAAAACAGGATCTTAGGGGCGCACAGTTCAAACTATTGAGTACGGGTTCAGGTGGATGACAAGTCTATTGAGGTGCGAAGAGTGTGCTGGGTAATGAACGTTTTTTACTGCCTAAAACAACGCTGAGAACATTGGAAAAATAAGGAAAAACTGTTCCAGTTCTTAGATTTAAAAAAACAACAACAACAACAACATGAAATAAATCTGAATTAGACAATGTCTGTCAAAGAAACTGGTGTAATTAAAAGCCTAGCATTCCGTAAAGGAATGCATGTCGACCACCAGCTTTCATACCAAATATTTAATCTAAAAGTGTATGCTGAGAAAAGATGGTTTTGATCAAACTTGTAAATGACTTTGATGGATTGTGAACTCTTAATGCTCAGAGAATGTGTTGGGCGTGACTCTCAGCAACTATCACATCTAATTTTAGCTCTATGCTTGAGTTATAGTAATGTTGGTGCTTTCTAAGGTCAATTAGTTGGGTGGCCATCTTGGTTGACCCTAAATAATAATCAGGTTCATGACTGCAGGAGGCAGGCCTTCAACTAAGATGTATGATGTTGTGAAGCACTTTGGTCAACTGTGGTTGTTTTTAAATGTGCAATATAATTGAAAAAACAATATTTAAGCAGTCAAATAAAAGTTCATGTCAAATACACCATAATGTCATGGTCTATTTATGCCACTTCATTTTCAGTTTTATTATCCAGAACACACTGAACTGGAAGTGCTTTGCCCTTATTATACATAAGAAGTCTTCAGATGACCCATTTCTGTCCTAATATTACCCAGCATGCCCTGTGGCTCACTCAGCATCTTATATCAACGTACAACATGTAATTTCATATAGCCTCTGACTGAGCTCTGCCTTCTGCCCACACTGTGAAGTCCTAACCAATGAGAATGAACCTTCAAATATCTCTCTGACTGGAGACAAAAAAATTAAACAATTTGATTGGATAACTATATTTTTCTGAATTATTATTATTATTATTATTATTATTATTATTATTATTATTATTATTGTTGTTGTTGTTGTTGTTGTTGTTGTTATCATCATCATCATCATCATTATAATAATAATTATTATTATGCTTATGTTTTAGCTCAACTGCAAAGTAGTTTAAAAGAGAAATTAGCAAAAGAAAAAAAACTACACTCAAAATATTTATTTTATTTAAAATAAAAATTACATTAAAAATGTTAAGTAACATTCATATGTGCTATATTTTTAGGTCTTTTCTGAAGGTACAGAAGGCCCTGAAGGTTCCCGGCTGACGCATTTACATCCAGTGATCAATGTCTGAACGTTTCATTGAATTCAGTCCAGTGGTTCATGACATATTTTGCTAACAGACATGCCATGTTGATTTTACAGTTAATGTCAAAGTTTTAGCCAAATATGTCTCACAATGTGTAATGCGTGGAGTTTGTGTTTTGGGATGATGCTAATCTACTACCACAACAGAATTCTGCTCAATAGCTGTAAAAATTATTAAATTAGAGCCTTTTTGTGTTTTGTAATGTCAGTTTTCTGCTGTAACCATCTTGAATTGTGTTGAATCCAAAACTTATCAGTTTTAGAGATACTTTATAGCCACTGAGTACTTTCTGCAAGTTTCATCTTGATCTGAGCAGTGGTTCTTGAGTTTATTTTCTTGCTAATAGACAGAGTTGACTTCATGTACTACATATCATTTATGATACAAATGGCATTTTCTCTAATTTTCCTAAATGGCTGATGCAATTTATGACAGTTACCGGTAATACAATTTTCATAAACAGTTTAAGTGTAAGTCAGATCATATTGAATAAAGCTCCCAATAATGTTTTTCAAAAGTTAAAAAAAAATCAAATGCACTCTTCCAAATTATCATACACAACAGAGTTTCAAAACATTTTACAGGTTGTAAAGAACTGAAAATGATCATTTGTTGAGTTTGTAGCATTGGGAGGCCAAATTTTATGAAATCAAAAACTATTTAAATCAAAAGCATCTTACCAGCCAAAGTACCATAACTATTTGTTGATATCTTCACAATTCTTCAAATTTTCATTGAACTTGTGAGTTTTTGTAAAGTTCCTGCTTGAATTTCTTTGCAGGATGTCAGAATAGCTTCCCAGAGCTGCATTTTTGATGTGAATTGCCTCCCACACTCACACATAGATCCTTTGCTGGAGGGTACTCCAAAGGTTCTCAACAGGGTTGAGGTCAGGGGAGGTGGTGGACCAATCATGAGATTCTCTCCTTTTGCACATAACAGCCAACGACACAGAGGTATTCTTTGCAGAATGAAGGTGCACTTTCGTGCATGAATATGATTTAGCTATAAAAGCATGGTTCTATCCACAAGTTACAGTTTTTCAGATATTTAAAGCTGAGACATTTTGTGAGATCTAACTCTGACTGTTTTCCTTTGTACCTCTCTAAACATTTTGTGGTTAATATTTTGGAATGCAGGTCTGATATCAAGGGGGCCCTCTGCAAGATCTATATACAGTACTGCTCAGTTCATACTGTGAGACTAGTGTGAACTCCCTTGGACTGGAATGGGAAGCAAACTTGGAGGAACCCATATCAGATGCAATCTGGAGAAGGATCTTTCAGAACATTTACTCATCCACATTCTGTCTGAGACATGCTATAATTCAATTCAGGGTGGTGAATCGGCAGCACTGGTTCAAAGACAAGCGTTCTAAGATCAAAGCCAACCTGGATCCCGCATGTAATCATTGCAAACAAACTCCAGCTACACTCTTGTATACATTCTGGACCTGTTCCAAACCTTTTGGCAATCTATTTTTTGACACCTTCTCTGGAATATATAAAAAACTTCACCCATCACCACTCATCTCACTGTTTGGGGTGGTCCTTGTGGATACGTCCTTCAGCAAGTACGAGAAGGATGTGACTGCTTTTGGCTCACTTCTGAACAGAAGACTTATTTTGTGCAGTTGGAAGGACCCCCTACCATATGTTCATTAGGTAGGAGAAGTGTCATATTCATCTAGAAAAAGATCAGATACACCCTGAAGGGTTCTGTTCAAAGATTATGGGACACTTGACAGCCTTTTGTGTTGTATGTGGAAAACTTGTCAGTACCTGTTTAGTTTATTTATGTGTGTGTGACTGATCTGGTATGGGAGGGGAGGGCTGGGAGGGTTTTCTTTGTTCTGTGTGTTGTCTTTTTTTGTGGGTATATTCTAAATTTAAAATCAATAAAAAGACTGATTAAAAAGGAAGGCATGGTTCTTCTTTTAATACCATGGAATAAAGTGGTCAGTCAGAAACTTTACACATTTCAGGATGCTTTTACACCTCCAGGGAATCTAAAGGGGCCTACCAGCTCACTCCCATGATTCCAGCCCAAAACATGACTCTGCCACATCCTCAGATGTTGCAGCTTTGTTAGGACACGGTGGTCCACTGGGCCCACAGCAACCATTTCTGCTTGTGAACACTGGATGTGGCTGAATAGTAGATTTATGCACATCAAATTCTGGAGAACCCTACATGTTGAAGTTTGCGAGACTTTAGAGGCATCAGCAGTTTCAAATACCTGTTTGCTGCTTTGTATTAGTATTTTAGCAGCTACTCTCTTAATCCAATGAATTTATCTGGCAAGAACCTTCCTCATTATGCCTCTATATACACAAACCCGTCAGTGTTCTGAATCAGCCACAAATCTCTTCACAGTATGATGATACTGAATGTTTTCATACCTTGTCTGGGGCGTTGCACTATTTGATGCTTTCCGGGTGCAGAGAGCTCCATTTTCTTTCCCATATTGTTTATAACTCGTGGCCAGCTTAATAACGTGGAACACCCTTCTTAAGTAGTTTTCCTTTAATTGGGCTCACCTGGCAAACTAATTATCACCGGTGGCTGAGATCGCTTTTAATGATCCAAAGAGCTTGGAGACACAATATCATCCACGAGTATAATTGGAAAAACAATAAATTGAATCTTTATGGCGCTTGAATCCATTATGCATCGTAATGTGGAACACAGTGTAGTTAATGTCAATATTATAAATTAATCTGGTGCAATCACTTAGCACTCATACTATGTGGAGGATCAGTTTCAGCTTCTATCACAACAAATCTTAGCTCAAAATGTATAAATCTGAGTTAGGCATGTTTGTGTTTGTGGGTTCCTTGGGGTGGCCATTTTGAATTGCACTGACTTCAAAAGATAATCATGTTTCCTGAAGGTTTCTTTAAAAATCATGCAGTGGTTTATGATATTTTGTGAACACACACACACAGGCAAAATAATAGTGCCCATCTTTTACTTTTCAGCAACAAATGCTAAAAAGTTTGCACTTCAGTTTGACACTTGGTGCCATTTAAAAGCACTTTGTGCATCTCAGCGTGTCCCAGGTATTCTGGTTTCCACCCACTCTCTCTGACTCATTCCCACCACTAAGTTGGATGAACCTCATTCTGCTCGAGTTGTCCATCGAGCTCCATTCTGTCAGCAGAAGGACTAAAAACGACATCCAGCTGCCAGATGCGAGCAGGTATATAAACATGATAATTATTCCGGAGTCATGCAGTGGCTGTAGTTCGGTGCAGACAGACTTCACTAAATGTAGAGGAATGAAAAACATGGCTAAGAGCTCATACAGGGCTTCCACACACCAAATGACACACTGAAGGCATTCAAGGAGGAGCAGATGCACACCCACACACAGACTAATGAACACGGTTGATGCAAAAATAGATACAGAGATATGGAAAGAGCCAAGAGACTGGAGAAATGAGCATCCACATTTTTGGTGCCTCATTTAGCCAAAAACTGAATGTTCACATCCATAATGTTCCAATGCAGAATGCTGAATTATTCAAGTTTTACAGACAAATACAGTTGCATGCGCATACAAACAAGCAAATGTGACAGTTACTTTCTAGGATCTCTTAAATAAAGTTTAACTGTTTGAAGAATTTTGACCATTTTATCTATTGCAATAACTTTTAAAGATTTCAAGTGATCAGCAAGACAAGACAAAAAAATGTTTTCTTAAAAAATAATATGTGGCGTATGAGTCATATCTGACTTGAAATGATTAGTGTTCTTCCTCAGATACTTGAAAAATAATTTTCTTGCAAAAAATAAATAAATAAAATCTATCTAGTGTTTTCTTACAAAATCAGATTTTTTTTTTTACTGTGCTTCAAAAAGGCTAAATCCTTGTAAACAAAGTGTAAATAAACTCTCCGAACTTAATTAAACTGGGGCTGAGAAGCTTCATGAAGTGCTCTGTCTTGTTTCAACTTTATTTAGAGGAATCTGTTGTCATCTCACTTCATGCTTCTTCTAACAACCATTTTTTTCTTAGAGGCCTTAAAAATGACTATTCCTCCCTCCAGCTCTACGCGAAGGGCCCTTTATGACCCAGAGACTACATACAGGCAGCCCCAACAGGGAAACGTACACAATAAGGGCTAGAAATAAATAATGTATACGTGTCCCTGTTGTTTGAGTCCAGCCCTAAGGCAATGCATGCTCTGCCACTGCTGCTGGATGGAGACAGCATATGTTCTCTCCCTGTGGCTGTTTCCATTTTTTTTTTTTTTTTTTTAATTTACGCGTCACTTTTCTTCCATCCTTCCAAAAGCTGTTCATATGTTGGGCTGTAGTGTAGAGGACACTAATGGGAATCCAACCCAGTGACATTTTTATTAATTCTCACCAGAAACAACTGGATTTATGGAGCAACATTCAAGTCCATATGCTGCAGAATATGCTGTCAATATGCTGCTTTTTTAACTTTATATATATCTTCATTTCTTAGATTATCACAATTGATGTGCAGCAGTTTATATTTCCCATTATACATGTATTACTCATTCCGAAGTATACTTATAACTAGGGGTGCACCGATAAATCGGCCGGCCGATTTATCTGCCCCGATTTCCTTGATTTTGGGAAATCGGAAATCGGCCAATGCTTGCATGAGAAACCAATTTTACCGATTTTTTTTATTTTAACAACAATTGTCTAAACTTCATTTATATTTCAGAGCACTACCTTGTGACCAGTTAAAACAAGTTTGTATTGTTTCTAGAATATTGTTCAAGGGTATGTTTTTCAACAAAATAAGATTGAAATTTGAAGGCGCATTGTGACCTTACAACATCTAACAGCGTTGCATATAAAACAAAATCTGTATCGGCCAAAATTGGAATCGGCAAGTCAGACTTTGTAGAAATCGGTGATCGGACAAAAAACTGCAATCGGTGCACCCCTATTTATAAGTACTGTAGTCCATTTACCATTACATCACACTGGCTGACCCACTATATGAAAGTGCTATTTATAAGACTGAGTTTGTTGCAGCTCCTCAGGCTGATGAAGTCTTTTGAATGAAATACAAAATGTTTCAACAAAAAGAAACCACCCAGAGGACCTGACAACTTTTTTCATGGAACTGCACTCTACTTCTTGGAAGGACTCGTTTTTAGGTGGGGAAACTCTCCTGTTCATCTTTCTTCTTCTCTCCTTATTAAAAAGCAAATAACGGTTGTTTTGATGTTGAGAAGGACTGAACCGACTTGATTTGCGCTGAAAATGCAGTTTGTTAATGGAGGGATACGACCGTCCCTCAAACTGAGGAATGTTTAAACATCTAACAAGGAACACATTTAACTCTGTTTTTGAGACCCTGACCAGATCTGTTCATAAATGACAAACCAAACATGTGAACAGTCCAGGTTATTGTTTTCCTAAAGAAAAAGATGTCAAACACAGCTACACTTCTAGCTACTGAGACGTTTACAATTTTAGCTGCTTTTTGTGACTTATGCTGGACCTTTAACTTTAAAGTGACCAAATAATTAAAAAACAAAGTGGAGAAACTGCTGCTGAGAGCTGAAGATGCTGAAACTGAGTTATTAAAGCTATAAAAGGCAGAGCACAAGCTGAAAGCTATAAAGGGTAAAACACTAGCTAAAATAGATTAAAAGAAAATGCTAGCAGCAAAGCGAAGTGCAGCAAAACACTGGCTAAAAGTAGCAAAAGGCTAAAAAGAAGCTAACTGTAATAAAAGATTAGCTAATGCAGCATAAGGTTAGCTAAAAAGAGCTAAAAAGAGCTAAGCACTAGTTAAAAGGCTTGTTGGCTAAAAGTAGCAGGGCAGACTAAAATGATCCAAAGTGTTGCAGTAAAAGCATAAATTCATTCAACCTTTATTTAGGCAGGTTAATCTCATTGAGCCTCGAGGACTCATTTACAAGAGAGACCTGGCTACAAACTAAGGATGATGACAACAACAACAATACAGCAAAAGTTTTTTTCCTTGAACAATCAACAATAGACAATCATATTAATCATATCAAATTTAGCCAAACAGGAGCTAAACAGTTAAAGGACATCCCCAGCTCTTCTAACAGGAGCTGAAAGTTTAGCTGCAGTTTCCTCGATGACGTCACTACCAGCAGAAGCAGCTTCTTCAGCTGAATAGTAGCTAAAACAGTCCCCTCACCCCCACCTGGCCCCGTTTGTCGAGTCCCACTAGCTGAACGGTGAAGTCCCTTTTGTCAAACTTTTAAACCGGTTCTGTTAATGGGTCGAACCGTGCGACACAAGTCGAAGCTAAAGATAGAAGAGGAGCTTTACCGGTCAGAAGGTCCTGCAGCGACCATCACGAACATTTCCATCGAGAGGAGAGAGGCTTCACTCCACAGACCAGGACGGAGGGAGGAGGGAGGGGGACACCCCCACCCCCCAACGCCTCCCACCGCAGAGTGGGGAGGGAACAAGAACAGCCTGAAACAGCAACAGTCCTCCACTCAGAGGAGACGGTGGGCTTGTGTGTGTGTGTGTGTGTGGGGGAGCAAAAATATTTCCTAACCCTCAGAACAGAGTTTAACAAAGTTTATTGTAACTACATTTACAACTAGTTAATTTTGATAGTCATCAAGATAGCTGCCACAACTAGCTGACCTTGGAAAACATTACAATACACAAATTAACATTAATCCAGTCAGTTGGTGTAGAGGCAGGGTAGCTGGCTTGGAACCCAAAAGTTCCAGGTTCGATCCCCGGTCACTGCATACCTTGTGGTAGCTCTGGGCAGCACACTTCATCCCCAAATTGCCCCCCGGCGCTTTCAATAGCTGCCCACTGGTCTCTGGGCAGCACACTTCATCCCCAAAACGGCTGGCTGTTCCTGTATTGCCGGATAGGGGAAATCGTGCAGTCATGCGGCAGCTATTCTGTGGAAGGTATATCACTTATCTGGATATTAGAATATTTACATCACTGAACTGGGCGAAAGCTGTGAGCTTCCTTTCTGCCTGTGTTTACATGTGGAAGCCAGAGCATTGTGCAGCCTGTGATCTAGTGTCACAAAAAATTAAACATTAAAAAAGGCTGTACAGTATTTTTATATCATTTTATTTTTTGTTTAAAGTACAGACTGGATGCAAGGCAACCTAACATTTACAGAAAAGGAAAAAATAAATGATAACAGCAGGGATGTAAATAACTAGTTTTATTAGGAGCAGTGATAGCTGAAGTCTGTTTAATTGTTACAGGTCCAGAATGCTGTGATCAGTGGAAAGACGGGGCTGTCATGTACAGATGAGCAGCGCAGGTGGAATGCTGGGACAGCAAAGAATCTTCAACCCAAACACCTAAGCCTGATAAACTTCAGACACCACAAGGCAGAGCAGCAGTATAACATCAACTCAAGGGCTGCAGTGACACAATCACTCCCAAACACGCCACATCATCATACACACCAAGACTTCAAAGACAGTGTTAGCAAAGCACCAATGAAGCCACTGTTTCTCCTCAAGAACACATTAATTGGA
>JARVLU010000179.1:9499628-9512148 GCA_031762415.1 Simpsonichthys santanae | reverse complement strand
TGTATTTCATTATTAAACGTACTGTACAGTATTTTATGTGTTTTTTGATAATTATGTAGGGTACTGTGTTAGGATAGACTAAGTGCTTGGTAAAACAAGTACTGTACATGTATATGGTACGGTAATTACATACGTTCCGACGTACGTCGAAAATCGGTTTACGCCGCCGCGTAGGAAAGGATCTACGTCATAAGTCGAGGGCAACTTGTATAGGGAAAAAATAATCGGTATTTATATCGGTACCAGTTATCGGCCAAATACGTTTTAATACAGTATATCGACATTTCAGATATCGATCAAAAATCCAATATCATGCATCCCTAAATTTTAGGGCTAAAAATTTAGGTATTTTTATGATAACAAAATGATTTTATAATATTTCTGCAGCCAAGTTGGACTTTATCCTATGGTAAAAGAGGCTTTTTGTTTCCTGACGCATGGGTTTAGCTTATTTGCACATTCTCTTCTTAGCATGTAATTGTGCTATAACTGCCATGAAATATCGACACGCAAAGGCCCCCATTTCAGAAATTTTACACGTCAGCTATTTGCATATGTCATAAGATCTGCATTTAGTTTGAAATTCAAGACAAAGAAGGCATTGACTATTATCACTGATTGATATTTAGCTTATCACAAACAAATTGTGACGTAAGCATGACTGCTTAGCTACCGGCACAGATTCAATCTGGACCTAGCAGTTTGTTATATTTGTTCTTTTTATTTTTATTTTTCCTCCCACCTCACACACCTTTCAGCTCTACATTGAGGAATGCATGTTTCCCCGTCATGCCTCGGCTGCTCCTGACAGGTTGTGACTGCATGAGAGAGCAGCTTGTACTGCGGAGCTACGCAGGCTGCAGGGGCCCGTGTTTGACTTGGATGCCAGTGAATAACATTGTACACAGAGAGGAAATTAAAAATGCAAGGTTGCAATTGACTGAAGAGTGGAACTGATTTGGAGGCATTTTTCTGTTTTTTCACGCTGCTTTGCTCGAAGTTTCCCAAATATGCCGCAGTCGAGTGTGAACTGAGCTCTGTTGTGCTGGAAATAATGGACCGGGACGTGCTGCCAGCTCTCTGTTCCTCTGCCCTCTCTTTCATTTACTTCTTGGCAAAGACAGGACCGAACTAAGGTGGGCCTTCATGAAATCCAAACACTAGACATGCCTTACTGATTTCACATCTCCTGAAAAATGCAGCTTTAAGCCAGTTTCTCACTGGGCTGCAACAGTTGGTGAGCAGCGTTGCCTCAAAATCTCTCTAAATATTACAGGAGGGTTTCTCTTTGGTCTCACGTGAGTCACAGAGGTTTGCAGACTTGTTTGCGTTTTGAACATGTTCATAAAAGTTATTTGATTTTTCCCCCCCCTTAAAATAATTGCAGAATCGTCACATGTTGCTCAAACCCATCTCAGTTTATCTTCCTTGATTCTAATATTTAAAGCTGTGTTTGACACTTGCATGGTGTCCTTATGGGGAAAAAAACTTCCAAATGTCCAGATTAAACACATCTAACAATTTGCTTGACCTGCTGTGTCATGCAGGGTTGCAGAGAGCTGGTGCCTCTGACCAGTAGTCATTTGCTGGAAGTTGGACAGGTCACCAGTCCATCACTGTTCACATCAAGACAAATGAGACAAACTCACACCCAGTGACAGTTTTAAAGCTGTCAATGCATGCATGGTTTTGGTTTGTGGGAGGAAAACCAAGTACCAAAACCCACTTATGCACAGGGTAGAACATGCAAACTCCACCCAGAAAGGTTGTACCGTATTTTTCAGACTATAAGGTGCACTTATCCTTGAATTTTCTCAGAAATTGACAGTGAACCTACAATCCAGTGTGCCTTATGTAATAATTCTGGTTGTGCTTACTGACCTAGAACCTATTTTATGTGGTACACGGCACTCAAAAATATGTCAAAATGAACTTATTTTGCTTAATGCGCCTTATAGTCCAAAAAATACGGTAATCTGGTTCTGAACCTGTAAAGCAAATGCTCTAACCACTGCTCTGCTGTGCTGCTGACTATTTATAAAGGACACTTCATTAGATTAAATAATACATTTTGAACTGCTGCAACAGTACATAACAGTTTGAGGTGGGCAACAAATAATGTGCACACACAGTTTTGTAGATGATGCACACAAAACCATGTCATCATTTTCAAAAAATCAGTCTAAATTCCAGCTTCATGTCTCGCTTGTCACAAACTTTCATGGTCCGGTGACACTGCAGTGGCTTGTAGTCACCATCTTGTCTCCAGTGTTCACAGTCCAGTGATACGCCAGCTTTACTCCCTGACATCTCAAGGAGTGCAAATGTATTTTTCACAACACCTAGACTGTGAAGGCCTCAGCTTTTGGTCACTTTGAACTGCTTCCTGGAGTTAAACTGACAAAAACACATTGGAAACAAAACAAAACTGGAACTTTATCCTAAAATATACTGACAATAAATTAAAAAGATAACATCTATCTCTGCTAGCTGCTAAGAAAAACCCACTCGGATATTTTTGAACAACCTTTTTCTTTTTATAAACCTCAAATTTGCTGCTGGGTAACTTAACCACTTCCTCTCTTCCTGTGAGAGAAGTGCAGGGTGAAGCCATGGCTTGCAAACAGCTGACAGAGTATTCAGTGCACCTTTAGCACCTGTGGGTGGGCGTCAACACCACTGGCTAAATAAGCAACATCATTATCCGGCTCCAACCAACAGAAAATAGGGTCTTGAGTGCCACCTCAAGCTCAGGAAACTGAGATGTATAACTACTGTTTAAGTTGTGCTACAGGTATTTGTGAAGCTCTAACTTTCCAGAAATGTAATCTTACCTCTTATTTTGTGGTTATTTTGCTGTTTTGGTTGCACTGGAAGGCTTTTTCCCCCCCGGTTGAAATCTTTGCTCTCCTGCAGATGGCAATGTTGTCTTGGTTTGCGACCCCGGTATTATCTGGCAACACTCAGGCTGCTATGTGTGAGGCCTTTTCCCTAATTGGTGACATTTACCAAGCACAAGTAAATGTCTTTTCTCCGTCTCCAATCTCTTGATCCCTGTTGACCTCACGCCTGATGTCAAAGGCTTCGTCAAGGGATGTTGACAAAAACTTGCAGCTCAAGTCGACAAACTTGAGCCGGGATTTCAAACAGACGGGTTTTCAATTCGCTCATACAAAATAGAACCTCATATTCCAGGACAAAAAGGTCACCTATGTAGATGGATGAAGTGGAGGCTGGTCTGTTTGCCTAAAACCAACACAAACTGGAAATTTGTGTCAGTACGAGTCACATGGAAGGCTTGAGGGCTGCAGGGGCGCACACCATTACCGCCGGCGGAATTTTCCTAAAACAAGGCAAGAAAAGTCAAGGGCCAGCTCGGCAGAAATATAATGAGTGAGGAGAGAAGGGACCCTCCAGAGAGGAGTGAAACTTTCCACAGGTTCAGTGTATTTATGTGGGACTGGCAGGGCCTTTTAACAAGGAAATGATGCTGAGAAGGTTTGACGTACACCAAGCAGAGTTGTCTTTCTCTAATCTTTTCACTAGCTGACCTCTTTTTCCCTTTTCATGTTCCCTCTTTCTATCTTTCTGCCCCCACACCCAAGATGTGAAGGGGTGTGTGTCCTGGAAATGAAGGCAACAACAGTTTGTGAGGGCAATCCTGAAACCCAGACAGAATTCCCACTCCAGTGATGACACAGCTCTTTCTTTTCCTTGATCTGAGCCCAGAACAATAGTAGGCAAGACTGAATCAAAGACTCCCCCCCCCCCTTTTTTTTTTTCAGTGTAATGGTTTTCAGACTAGAAAAAAAGTAAAATAAACACATTTCATAGTTGTTGAACTAAGTCAATAAGCACAAATAAACATGTCACGTAGATTTATTTTTCTTTTGTTTTCCCTTCTTTCTTTGGAGTGAAAAAACATGTCTGCGTCACGATTCTAATAATAATCTGTCAGTGCATTCAATTTACATGGAGGGGGTCACCCCGAGGAGCAGAAAACTCAGGGGGCCTCACACAAAGGCCATAGTGTAGTAGTCTATGTCACCATCGCTTCATCTCCGTCAGCGCACAGACGTTTACTTTTCAGCTTTGCCTCGGTCTCCAGGATGACAGGCACACTTGGGATTTTGTATATGATAAACTATGTGATAGGTAACCCCACCCCCTCCACCCCCCAACTGACCTAACCTCTATCTTTTTCTTGCTTTTCACATCCGCTTTTTTTCCACCAGTCCTCCATAATAAAACTCTCCTCTCATATTTCTCACCCTGGACCCTCCATTGCCTCCCCCTTAAACCCCAATTGCGTCCACCCCCCCAGCCTCGGCCCCAGCTGCTGGCTCTCTGCCGACAGCTGGGGATGTGAGTGCCCAGCGACGCTGTGCATCCCTTGGGGGGAGCTGGTGGTGGGAGTCGTGTTGGTCAGGGTCTGGATGAGGTGGGCGGCCGCGGAGGAAACCACATAGCCGCAGCGTGCGTTTGAGTGTCTCGCCGTGTGCACTGGTGTGAAGCGGATTCCCACGGGTCAACATGCTGTGATCTTTGAGTGTAGTATAATCACACAGGGATGTGTGTTTGAGTCTGTTCACAAGCTCACAGACACAGTGCCGTACTAACGCCACTTTGAAGTATGGTGTTGAGCCAGTCTGAAAAGTGAAGCACCATCTGGAAGTAACCGTCACAACAAGCGTAATATTTTCTACAATGTCTGACGAAAGGGTTTGCAAGAACCATTGATTCAAACACTAAACTGAGTGCAACGAGAGGAAAATCCAACTGAGTCTTTAAAACTTTTCTGATTTATAAAGCATTGATTCATTTTATGATGCCACAGAATTAGCTGTAGTTTTCCTTTCGGCTGCTCACTTTTGCAGGGGGTTGCCACAGCGAGCATCTCGCACAAAACATTTGGCAATTGTTTTACGGCGGATGTCTGACCTGATCATAGGTGTTGTGTCAATTATATGTGAAGAGGACGTGGCCCCGCCCCAACATTTTCCACGAAATATTAGTTCACTCAGCGCTGTTTCTTTATGAATGAATCCATTCCACTTGATTAATAGGAGAAAACTCAAACAGCTAAAAGTCCACTCCAGGTTTTTCTACAACAGCACTGCAGTGTTTCCTAGAGGTCAATTGGCTTGACAGGATGCTCATCTCTGAGGGTTTTTTATCGACAGGGTGGACGGAGGAGGGGGGGACACCTCTGTGTTGCGTGCTAGCTTAGCGCTACATTAGTGTTGGCAGTTGTTGACCGGTATGGGGAGGTTAGGATGCGTGGAAGTAGTGCTACATCTTAGTTAGCGCATCTGTATTGCGCACAGAGTTACCACAGCTCCCAATGCTTCAGAATTTATGAACAAATAAAATAAAGAGCAAATTACTTCTGATCAATCAAGAGTTTCAACCAGCATCTCGCGTAGTGTTGCAGTCTAGTTGCTGACTTGATTTTGCAAGAAAAAAAGGCACATTTTCAGTTGCAGTCTTGATGAGAACTGAGTATCACATTGCTGTGTTTTGTGTTGCCAACCTGTTTTCATGTGCATGTCTTGAAGAATCTACTCTAGGCCGTGCACATTATTTTAATAACGGGCAGCTGTGGCTGTGTGGTTAGAGCAGTGTAAAAGTTGGGGGTTCGATTCCACCAGCAGTCACATGCCGAGTGTCCCTGGGCAAGACACTGAACCCCTCATTGCCTCCCATGTGTGTCCCATTGCTGCATGAATGTGAACTAAAGCACTGATTTTTATTTGTAGAGAAATAGTGGAGTGTTGTATGAATGGGTAAAGAACGTCACAGATTTTATTTAATGTAAAGCGCTTTGAGTATCTCGATAAAATAGTAAGATGCTATACTGTATAAGTACAGTTCATTTAATGTCCACCTCGTGGAATGAACTCACAAAACATAGGAGTAGATCCTAAGGGGTAGGAGAAAGTGGCAAATTAGAATTTGACCTTACTGGCAAATTAAAAAAAAGTCAAGGAGTGATTAATTTATGGAAGTTGCTTCACAGTCTGGTTATACACTGGCACCATTCTAATTTCCTGTGTTTATTAGGAAAATCTAAGATTTTAAATGTTGCAGGGCAGGATTAGCTGTTTTCGTTGCTGTAACAAATGGGTATCTCCATGCTTCGTATGTTTCTGTCCGTACAGTCAGAAATGGTTCACGACGGTTTGAAAGTAACTGCCTCAGAGGCCACACAGACCCTCTCATCTCCTACGTCAACACCCCTGATGTTGAGGTGACGGCCGAGGGTTAGCGACAGTGGTTTGACCTGTCATTGTATTAACCCTGACAGGTCTTAACAGGATTAAAAGCCCTGCCTGCACCGAAAAAACAACAGATGGAAGGTAAAAGAAATCAAGGCACACAGAGGTTGTGGTTCTCATAACATACATGTGGGTGTGAAGTGGACTGGATTAATGTCTGACACATGCAAGGGCTTTTTGCACGTGTGAGTAGAGTGGTGTGTGTGTGTGTGTACATACATTGCTGTAGAATGTGGTGAGCATCACCTCCCACCCCTCTGAGCACGGTTACATGCTGTTTGTTTTTACAGTTGCATTGTGGGACACCATTGCCATGCGGCTCCTGCTCCCAACTGTCAAACAAGATTATTGGGGTTGCCCCCTTCTTTCCACAGTATGGAAGACTACTGAAAGCCTATAGCTCTGTCACTGAGCCATAAATGTGTATATATAAAAAAAAGACACAAACTTGTACGCACAATCAAGACATTTCTTTCCTCCCAACTCAATTTCACTGAACGGCAGCAGAAACTAGAGATGTGAAGCCATTTCAAATGAAAGTCTTCTCAAACAAAGGGTCCACTATTTTGAGAACAAACACATCCAAGAACGATTGTTTCCTTTCTTGAATGACTGAAACAAAGACTCTTTAAAAGTTTTGAGACTCTATGGTTTTGAGTTGCACCAATAAATTGGAATGGGGTTCAAAGTCCGCCCACTGAAGGTCTTCCCAGTATAACAAGAACCATGAAGCCTGAGAAACAGCGCGTTGCCTGAGGTGAGAAAACAGATGAAGTGTTAGACTGGTTACTAGAGCAGAATACTGTCAAAGAAACAGGGATGTAGTCTTGGATTAAAAGGGTATAATCCCAGCTGGAACCTTGCATTGTCAGGTTAGGGCTTCTTGAATATCTTTTGAACGTGGAGTTTGACATGCTGGTGTTTTTCGTGCAGACTTTTTTCACCCACTAATCTGGAAAGAACATTATGTGCATTCAGTTTTCTTGTCTTCCAAAGCCAAATTTCAGAGTGATGATAACTAAATTCATTCACTCGTATTCCCAATGCAGCCAAGGGTCAAACTAATCATAGTGCATGACGTGCAGAAGACAACATTTCTCCACGCTAAACAGAAATAAAACTTACTTCACTTCCCCTTTCAGCTCCTCTGGTTTTAAACGGCTGCGAGTTTGCTGCTCTGCTTTGCAGTTTTCCAAATTCTGCCCCATGGCTTTTAAGAAAGAAAGAAAAAAAGAGTTAACAAGTTTGAGAGTTTACATGTCACAATACCTCAAGTCAGACATAAATTATGTCCAATACTATTAGCCATTCATGAAAGCAGATCTATTTTTTCTTCTTTGTGTTGTTTGGCTGGCCATGGGTCTAAGGCAGAGTTCAGACACCTGGAAAGGAGAAAGTTGGAGCAAAAAACCCCCAAAAAACAAAATATAAGTGTTAAAGTAAGTCAAACCAGGAGTATTAAAGTAAAGGATGAGGGGTCTGCTAGAAGCTATAGCTGTAAATCGGGCAGTCTATGGTCTGGGATTCCTAAATGATTTATGTGGTCTTTACAGCCAAGGGAGGTGGCATTGCACAAGAGCAAAGAGTTACAAATGGAGAGGCATTAACCTTTACCTGCTGCTGTCAGACTGAGACAGTTGCTCTCTTGCTTGGAGGAATCTGAAGCTGAGCAATGAGCTTTAGAGCTTATACTGCTCTATACTAGGAGTTATAACCCTGTTTAAAAGTTATTCTGTGTGTTCAGTGGTGGAAAAAGACCCGCATCAACCTCGCTGTCATCACTCGGTGGGTGAAAGCGAACCATTTATTTCTCGGTTTTGAAATGGGCAGGTTACTCGCATCTTTCAAAGTCGGCTCTCTGGGCGTATTTTCTGCAGCGGCGAGGAGAAAATCCTCTTGAAAAAAAGAAAACTCGCCCGGCCTGAAACGGTCCACGCTCCACGTGATGAAACGAGGCGACGGAGTAACACCAACAAACGTGAAAGTGATCAATTTGACAGACGCGCTGTGAAAACACATCAAAATCCAAAATAACCCCTGCCCCTCTTTTCCAAACATTCCACACTCATTTGAGCACCTTCACATGCATTTGTTAGTTGTTGTTTTTCTAAATTCGTTCTCATGCATTTTAATAGATCCATTACCTATAAATATCCAAACATACCCAGGGACACATCCTTAACCGGGACCAAGAATAACAAGCCCAGGAAGGCTCGGATAGAGGGGGCTGTGTGTTCATTATGATATGCTGCGTTCAATTGCCACATTAATTAAGCAGCTCCAGTCAGCAGTGGCAGAATGACCGACAGGCCTAGTCACCGGAGGCTCGCCTGAGCCCCTGCCAGATCCAAGCCTCTCTGTCCGCCGCCTGGTGATTTATGGATGCAGGCAGAAGTTGGAAAAGTATCCAGGAGTCGTATTTTTAGTGGGCAGTAGTGCCGTGCACATGTGCAGGGACTTAAGCCAGCCCCGCGGGACGCCATTCATCTCTCATCACTGCCATGTTGATAACATCCTCCTTCGTATAACACACACATCCCATTCAGCACACGCTCACACGCTCACACTTGGAGAAACCAGGTGGTGGTCAGCTTCCTACAAGCAGGGTTACATAAATATACAGCCGGCGTTTAGATGACACCAGGACTGTGTTTTACTCTGCTTTTTTCTTCTTCGTGTAATTCTTTTGTGAGTTTTAGACTTTGCGGATGTTTAACAGGAAGTTATTGAGAAGTGTGTACAGCTCGGCTTCCTTCCTGCTCAGACAACGAAGCAATTTGGTTGATACAGCTTTCTCTGCTCGGCCTCCTCCTTTTCTTCTTCATGTCGCACCTTTATCATCTTTATATATTTTTTGTTTGCAGATTAAAATAAAACGAGGGCCACTTTTGTTGCCAGCTGTCCCTTGAAGCATGCTAGTCCTCAACCTTAAGTTAAAACTTAAGTTTAAGTTCTAGAATTGCACCGATCGCTCTGGGTGGCTGCATGTTGGAGTAGCTCTGTTAGATACTTTCATTCTGTTATTGCTTTTGAAAACTTCAATTCTTCTTTTATCTGGATGTAAATCACTTTTTTTCAGATGATTGTTTCCTCTGGTATCAGATGCTGTGCAGCTGGAAGGATTTTTACTGAAACCTTTTTACTTTTGGGCATTTGTTATGACACGTAACCATGGCAACAAGGTGTTTTTTTTTTTTAACAACCAGGAACAATTAATTAACATCTCAAAGCTCAGATGTCTAAACTACAGCCCCAAATCACTAATAAGTTGAAAAGGAGGCACCATGGACAAATTCCCATCAACCTGGTGGCGGTGCTTGAGTTACCGACCGCCAAAATCCTGGAACTGGTGATAAACTCGTGTCGTGACAACGGGAGGACTGGGATCATCCCCCAGCACCTTCAGCTGTCTGTCCATGGCGACGAGGAGCTCAGTAGACTGGGAGGAGTGACCATCGCTCACGGAGGAATTCTGCTCGGTATTCAGGCAGTCCTGTTTCCCAGGAGGACCGAGAGGCCCGCTGGATTTGACAGCAAGATGGATCCAGGTAGACGGATTGTTTGCTGTTTGCACCACCCTCTGTAGAGCTTTCTGGCTCTGACAGAGGAACTAGATCGACCGACAAACAGAGAGCTTCGCCTTAGAGCTCAGCTCCCTCTTCACCACAAAGGACCGGTACAGAGTCTGCAATACTGCAAATATTGCACCAATCTATCTGTCAATCTCACGTGCTATTCTTCCCTCACTCGTGAACAAAACCCCGAGATACTTGAACTCCTCCACTTGAGGTAGAACCTCACCCTCGACCTGAATAAACTAGATTCAAAATGTGTAAAAGATAAAATGTGAAGATCTTTTAAACTGGTGAAAACTCATCAATCACACACTATCACCTGTTAATATCAATTGGAAACTGTCTTAAGAAAATATGCAGTTCTTTTTTCTTTTTTTTTTTGGGTGTGTGTGTGTGTGGGAGGGGGGGTGCTTTGACTATACTAAACCAGCCTGTTTATTACCTCACAAATGACTTTATTTACAACTTTAAACCAACAATGGAAAATCGCTGCAGCTTTAGTTGCCTGAATATTTCAAGTCATTAGTGTCCAATTGGCGTTGTGCATCTATAGTAAGTTACAAAGCGAACAAAGCCAAAGTAATAAAACAAGTTCAAACCACGTGGTGCACAACACTGCATCCACAACAGATCCACATCTGAGCTGCTCTGAACACAAGGAGAAAACAAAATGGTAATGTTGTGGCCATCAGAAGGCGCTGCGTTTTTCATCAGTGTCAGAGACGAGGAAGCGACAGGAGACTGGAAACTGGCAGGAGCTCTTGGCTCCACAACTGCACACTAAAGACTGGTCGAAATGTATTCATGTATGCAGAGCGGCTGCTGGTTCCGCTCACAAAGTGTCGCTGAACCAGATGGTTTTTTTTTTTTGTAGTTTTTTTTTTGCTTGGATTCAGCTCCTGTTTCCCCCACTGATAAATCACATTCAATAGCTAATCAATGCTTTAACAGGGTCTAAAAATTTTTACAGCAAAACTTTTTATTCAAATAAAATGAAGACAAAATAAAGCAAACACAGCCAGCATCACCCCTGCTGTTAAACATATACTATTTCACTTCTGCGGCACACTAACACGGAGCAGAATTATAATAAAATAATAGTTGCCCAATTCAACATAAATACATCATTTGGAAGATGTATTAGAATATGGCCCAATATGTAATTGAACACAGCTTTCTTACAGACAAATGGAAGAAAAGAAGCTGACTTCTATTTCGTTTACCACGGGGATGTTGCCTCTGTACAGTAAGACTGAAAACCACAAATTGGTCTCAACAATTATTGTACCTCTGGAGCTGACCTCTTTAAAATTGGCCCGTTCGTAAATTATAAATACGGCTATTTGATGGCTCTGTTATTATGATGGGGGTGGGGGTGGGGTGGGGGGGCTTGTGGCTCTTGGGTCGGATGGTTTGTCTTGATGTGGGCTAAACGCTTTGAGCTTCCACACACCACACGCTTCTGTGCTCTGCATGATGGTGGTGGTGGTGGTGGTGGTGGTGGTGGTGGTGGTGGGGGTGACGACGACGCAGGAAATCTCTTCCAAGAGCGCATGCGTGCGTGCAAACTGGATAAACAGTCAACAGAGGGACAAAATAAACAGCTCATCTGTTAACTCCATGGATACAGCGGCTTCAGAAACTGCAAGTTTGTGTCTTTTAACGAGAATTTTTATTTTTTAATTATTAATCCAGTTGCTTTTAAACTGACAGCACAAAATTTGAAACAGCAACGTTTTGTGTTGTCGTTTACTTAAAATGACGAACAGGTTTTATTATTGCCCTCTTTCCAGTGATAACGTGCAGGCAGCCGCCTCTTTGTGTTTAATTTGCGCCTGTTGGCAAAATATCTCACGGACCAGTGGGCAGAGTTTACTGAAATGTTCACAAAGTAATCATTTCATGTGCTGACCAGTGTTTGAAGTCAACCAACTTCAAGTAGGCCACCACAGCAACTCAACTTTAGCAAATTTAAAAAATGGTTTAAATTCAGTCACTTCTAAAGCTAATGAGCTAAAAAAAATGATGTGGTAGTAGCTGAGAGTCATCCCTTATAAATATAATAAAATAGAATAGAAACAGCCTTTATTGTCCCATGGGTGGGAAATTCAGTGGAACAGCAGTAACAGATAAAAAGAGTCAAACAAAAAGTTCCTAAATGTTTAAAAACAATATATAAAGCAATAAGATACATAATATCATTAATAATGTTCAATATGTATTGGAACATTGTTAAGGACAGACTATTTACAGTACAGCAGTATAGGCAGAGTGTGTGTTTTAGCAGAGGTCTGCATGTATTTAATCCTTGTTGAGTTTGTTGGGAGCAGTGACGGTTGTATCAACAGATTATTCCAGATATTTGTTTAAAACCCTGCCTGTCTGTTAGCAAAATATCTTGAAAACCAGTGAACAAATTCTAAAAATAAACTCTCAAAACCACAATTATAAATGTACATCCATGACTTGACATTTAGAGTTGATCTAGATCGATGGCCACCATCAGCAAATACAAAAAATAGCTCTAACAGTCATTTCTATACAGGTGGTCCTCGGTTTACGGCCGAGATCCGTTCCAACGGCTTGGCCATATACCGATTCTGCCGTAAACCGATTCTGGCCGAATCCGCGGCCGTATACGCGGATTTTCGGCCGTAAAACGAAACC
>JARVLU010000179.1:9480455-9492284 GCA_031762415.1 Simpsonichthys santanae | reverse complement strand
TATATATATACTGTGTATATATATATACTGTATACTGTATGTTAGTCTGCCTTCAGGTCCAGGACTCCCTTGCAAAGAGATCTGTGATCTCAGTGGTATTTGCCTGGTTAAAAAAAGGTTAATAAAATAAATAACTAATATGTAAACCAGCTACTCTTATCATTTGAGGAAATTATGCTTTCTAGTTCTCACATTGCTTAAGAATATTTTCCTCAAATGACTGTGGAGGCTGAAGATTAATCTGTGGTGGCCAAGGCCACCATTGGCCACCTCCTAGTTCCTCCATTGCACCTGGTGGTGGATAAAATTTCTCCCTTCGCTCACCAACGTCCATCATTCTGTGTTGCCTCAGCCAGAAACCCCCACCCCCCACCCCCCTCTGTTCTTATACACAGTGTAACTTCTATCCATTTGAATATCTGAAGAATAAATGAATAAATAAATAAAAAAAAAAGTTTACTTGCATTTATTTAGTTTGAAAGGCCTCACTCTCTTCTTGGTGTGCATTCATTTTAAAGTAGGATACGCAAGTCACTGAAGTCGTGTCTGACATTAACAAATGAGTCAGATTTTACACTTAAAAAACAATAGCTAACATGATTTGATTTTAATTGCAGAGAATCACACATGCAAGGCAGATTTACATCTACTGTATTTGTATATTATTATTATTATTATTATTATTATTATTATTATTATTATTATTATTATTATAAAATTTATTCATCTTTAAAACAAAACAAAACAATTCTATATACAATAAGCAATACAATCACAAATAAAATGAAAGGCAGAAGAAAGAAGAAAAAATATTATATCTGCCCCTTTTTTCCAAAAAGTTAATTCAAACAATAATAATCTTCAATTAACAAAAACAAAACAAACAACTCCTTCTCAAGAAACAATCCATACAAATACACATTAAGCTTTTTTTTATTTATTTTTTAAACAAACCAACTTTGATCATTCTCTTAAACATGTATTGATCTAACATTTTAACATCACTCTCCAGATTATTCCATTATTTAACTCCTTGGATTGAAGTAGGCCGTTCCTTCAAACTAGTTTAAAATTTAGGCTTCACAAATATATCTATCCCCTTAAGATTATAACAACTCTCTCTTTTAACAAAACTTAGGTGGATATTTAAATTAATGTGTTGTTATGAGCCCTATACATAACTGATCAAATACTATAATCTACCAAATCATGGAACTTCAATAACGTCAGATGATAAAATAATGTGCTTGATGGATGACAATAATGTTTTCTAGTGATAATTCTTACAGCTCTTTTCTGTAAAAAAAAAAAAAAGATTTGTAATTGTTTTACACGTTTTCCCCCAAACATCAATACAATAGATTAAGTGTGGAACAATGACTGTATTATACAATAAATACAGAGCTTTATCATTTAATAACTCCATTACTTTGTATTTATATACATTTTTTTCTTCTTCTTCTTCTTTCGGCTGCTCCCTGCGTTAGGTATCGTCACATCAAACTAAGTCGCACAAAGACTTGGCAATTATTTTTACACCAAATGTCCTTCCTGACGCAACCACTGACCACTGAGCTACCACAGCCCTCTGTGTGGAGCAGAGAGCTGCTATCTAGGACACCTGGAGGAGCAGCTGGTGGGGGTTAAGGGCCTTGCTCAGGGGCCCAGAGTGGGGCGAATGAAGGTGGGGGCAGGTGTGGGTGCTTCACCTACACCACCCACATTTTTGATGTTGTCGGTACCGGGGCGTGAATCGGCGATCTTCCGATCACAAGCCCACCTTCTCTAACCTCTGTGCCACCACTACATTTACACACTATATTTAATTGGGAATGTGCAACAGAAATGAGATTGAATTTATACAGACGCAGCGTTTCATTCATCTGGATCTGTTTGTGCAAACACCATTTCCTTCAGCCTGTTTCAGTAAGAAAATCCCTGTTTGTCGACATGAGGACCCAGGTGAATATGCAGAGGAAAGGCATTTGCAAAAGCGTGGAAGTCGTTGAAAATTATTTAAAAAATCTTTCAATACAAAAACAACTGGACTTCATTTGTAACAGAAGCAAATAAAGTCCAGTTGTTTTCGTGTTGAAAGTTTTTTGAACGTATCATCATGTCCTGGATGACTGAGAATTTTCACCAGCTTATTGACAAAGAGCATTAAACAACGCCAAGCAAATTTGTGGAAATAAAAGCGAGGGGATGGATTTCAGTTCACATTTAACTGATAAGTTACATTCCTCCTTTTCTCCCAGCGAACACAAGAGCATAACACAAAATGATTCTGCTTTGGTAAGCAACCCAAAACTGATATATACCATGACTTTCAGGGGGGAATTTATGTCCTTTCTTTATACAAGTGAAGCTGTTTTGAGAAGACAAGTGTTTACACTGACACGGACAAAGGGAAGTCTTGGTTTGACTGATTACTAAACAATGCAAATCGCCATGATAAAAATGGAGCACTAAAATCAGCGTTCGATAAACACGAGCCAGGGAGTCACAAGAAGGCAGACTTTGATATAAAGGGGTTTTTACCTCGTCTTTGTGGGGTTTTTTGCTGGTCTGTAGGTGGCCGACCGCTGAGCTGGATTTGGACTGCAGTGAAATGCTGGTTTAGAGAAGGACTTGAGGTTTTAGCTGTCATTCTGTGGAAACAAACAAATCTTGGTAATCAAAGTCACTGTTTGGAGGAAGTCAAAGTCCCATTTCATCTTCTCTACCAACCATGGCTTGTTTCATTAAATATATTTGTATTGTATTCTAAGTGCTCTGTAGGTTTATACATCTTTGTTATTCTGACTAAAAGAGTTTTGAAATCACTATAAAATAGCAGCTGTGGTTATTTGACAGAAACAACAGAAACTGTGTTAAACTTCCAAACTGTGCTTTAATTTGAACCAGTTCAAGATTTTATTGTTCTTCTCTTACTCCTTTAACTTATGTATACAGTATTTGAACTGTCTAGCCATCACTTTTAACCAGCATTTAGCGTGGAACATTTTTATCTGATCTAAAGACAGCAAGTACAGGGAGTACAAAAACAATTAATCCTTTTCTGCTTCACTAAATCTTACACGATCACACAGAGTGTGTTCAGTGTGAAAATCCTGGAACCACCTCAGTTTATGATGCGGATAAAATAAGGAAGGAGCATTAAAATATGAGAGAGCTGGCCAGTGAACTGGCATATTTTCCCACAATGCAATGCAATCACAGTGCACAAAAGGTAGTTAAACTGTAATATTATTGAATCTAAAGTTTATGTTGTAGTATGATGTTTCATTTGTCGCTGATGCACTGCTGAGGTGTTACAGTGTGTCCACATGAGACTCTGAGGAAATGACAGGAGAGAGAACGTGCATTTTCTGAGAAAATGCAGTGTGATTGCTTATTGCTGAATGACTTGCTGGAAATATCTGAAATGAGCTAAAAACATGCTGAAATGTAGCTGAAATGGAAGAACAAGCCTAAATTAGTAGAAGAAAGCAAGAATAACACATATTTACTTAATTAGTTTTAAATTAGCAGAAATGAGCACAGAAATTAGGAAATTAGCTCAAAAAAGCTGAATTCAACAAAAGAAAATAGCTGGAAATTAGCTGAAATAACTGAAAGAAGCTTAAGCTATCAGAAGGAAGTGGAAGGAGCTGAAATTAGCAACAAAAAAAAAGTGTAATTAGCTGAAAAGGCTAAATTGTGCATAAAACAGCTAAATAAAAGCTGAAATAGCAGAAAAAGATGAAACTTCCACAAATAAGCTGAAAACCATGAAAAACTTGAATTTATCTGAAAAAAGCTGAAATTAGCAACAACAACAAAATGCTACAAAAAAGTAGCTGAAAAGGCAGAAGATTACTTAGCAGAAGAAAGCTGACAGAACACATTTAATGAAAGAATCAGAAATGAGTACAAAAAAGTGGAAATTATCTGAGAAAACCTTAAGCAAAAAACAGCTGAACTATAGCTAAAAAAAGGCAGAAAGAAGCTTAAATACAAGGAAGTGGAGAGAGCATATTTTTGCTGAACTAGGCTAAAAAAAGTTTAAATGAGTACAAAAGATAGGCGGAGTTAGTGAAAAAAGCTAAAATTAGCATAAAAACAGCTAAATAGAAGGTGAAATAGCAGAAAAAAAGATTAAACGCATAAATAAGCTGAAAGGAGCAAAATAAGCTGAAATTAGCAGAAAGAAGTTAGAAGAAGTGAAAAAGGGTTGTAGTTAGCAGAAAGAATCTGAAAAGAGCACAAAGCAGCTGAAAAACAGCTGAAAGTAGTTAAAAAAAGTTTACATTTACACAAGGAAGCTGAAAGAAGCTGAAGCAGAGCAAAATGTGAAAGGAGCAGTAAAAAGGTTGCAAACAGACCTAAAGATTGGAAGGAAATAAAAGGAGCTCAATTCATTTTCTATGAGAAAAAAATGGCAGAAAAGGCTAAATATTTCAAAAAGCTAAAGTTGCACCAATACCAAAAGTTACACACCTTTCTCCTGAACGAGCTGAACGTTTTGATATATGATTTGTTGAAATAGCACAAACAATTGTGCCATAAAATATATGGAAGATAAATGGATCACAATAGAGTGAATGCTTCATAAACAAACAAATAATGTGAAAAATAAAATGCAAACTGTTTGTATGAATGCACTCATGATGACAGTGTTTTTTTGCCACCACTCAGCAGTGTACCCTTCACTTTATGGACAATAGATCCAAGTTTTAATGACAGCTGCTGTATTTGTTTAGTCCTTGTCTAGTGTTTGAAGTTCTTCTCATGATAGAACCACAACATGGTTCTTTGTGGTCCAGCTTAAAATCCAAAATCTGCAATAACCCTTGTTTATTTTCCTAAGGCTAAGCTTATGTCTACAAAGTCTATTCATTGTTCAAACATTTTAATTTCACAATGGGATGGCATGATTCTCACTATTATGACAAAGACGGTTGAAACTTTGATGGGAACAAAACATGTTTCTACAGAGGAAAAAAAGATGGAAGCAGCTGTTAACCTATGAACTTTTATGCAAAACATTTCTAGTCTATTTGTTGTATTCACCATTTTCCATTAACCTTTATTACTTTATGTCACTCTCAATAGTTATTCTTCATTTATTTTTCCATTTTATTGTTCCTACTGAATATTAAGGATCAAGAGTGAAACGTATGCACTCTTAGATGGGATTTCTATCATAAAATGAACAATGTCCTGAACAGGAGAGCTCACTGATACATCTGACAGCTTTTATGGATGCTTGTTTATGCATGTGGACAACTATTTTATTATTACATATACCTGGACTCAGTGCAGATCTTTTAGATCTTTTTTTTTTAATATTGTTGTTGCACAGTATAGACTAACTGGATAAGACAGTAATAAACAGGTAAACTCATTCTTTTTCTTACCTCAGTTTGAGAATAGTTAGATTTTGACTGGACTGACGAGCTAACAGCTAATCTGAGGGCTGGGTCCAAATTGCTGCCATCTTAAAAAAAACAAACACTCAAACAAAAAAAAAAAAAAACTCCAGTCTCTAATAATTTTATAGCAATTCCTAAATGTTGACACTGATGTCAGTTTTGCTATTTACATTGAATTCCATTGTCTTTTGCAAGTGTAAGTGGCAACTGCAGCTGGCTGTAGCACTTCCAGTGCAGCCTGAAGTGTGTACCAGTGATACCAAACTGACAACGTAAAGGTTTAGCATATTTCCATTCATTCTTGTTCTTTACTGTTCCTATTCAGGGCTTGCAGTGAGCTGACTCCTATCTCCACCCATCACTGGGCTAAAGGTGGTGTACACCCTGACCCTGGACAAGGTCGGGACAGGACTACATTAAGATGAACTACACAGGATTTTTATATTCTTTTAACATTATTTTATTGCTCATTTTTATACCACACTGAACAAAATATAAATGCAACATTTTTGTTTTTGCTCCCATTTTTCCTGAACTAAACACAAGACTTTTTCTACCTACACAACAGGCCCTTTTTCCCCTCAAATATTGTTCACAAATTTGTGTCAATCTGTGTGAGTGAGCACTTCTCCTTTGCCGAGATAATCCATCCACCTCCCAGGTGTGGCATATCAAGATGCTGATTAGGTAGCACAAGTGTGCCTTAGGCTGACCACAATAAAAGGCCACTCTACTGGCTCTTATCTTGTTCGTCCAGTCAAAATTTCAATGAGATATCTATAACACAGAGGATGTTGAGAGAGAACGTACAAACACCAGTCAAAGTTACAACTGTAGCCCTTTCTTGCTGTGAGGCCACAGTACTAACCACCATACCACCTAATTCATTTAAAAATACTAGACTATCGTCTGCATAAAGTGAAATCAATAAAAGGTGCTATTGATGTTATTCATGTTCATTTTTCCTTGTAATGAATATTTATGCTGTTCACAACAATAGAAAAAAGAACAGATTAAGCCCTCTATAAATCAAAAAGGAATAATTTAGAAAAAAAATCAAAGATTGCAGTGTTTTATAAGACAGGCAAATAACTGTCCTAAAGTTGCTCGGCTGATGTTTGGAAGACGTTGCCATGGGTTGGAGGTCTGCTCAAACCAACGAGGACCACATGGATGAAGATGGCCCGGTGAGCTAGACAGCTACGGATCACTTGCTTTTTAATTAGTGGCTTCGCGTGCAGTCCGTGTGGAGCTGCGAGCCCACCGCAAACTCGTGGAAGATGTGACAGTTGGGAGACATGGCCCAGGGAAAGGCTCCGGCTCTGCTGCAGCGTCTCGGCTCAGCACAATGCCTAACGTGCTCGCCAGACCCACGGCAATTAGCTTCTAAGGTTCCTCTTTCGTTCTGGGCCTTCTCTCTTTTCTTTTTAATGTCGAAGCTTGGAAAGGCTCAATATAATCAAGTCAAGAAAAGTTTATTCTGTTTAGAATTCCATCTGGTTCCAGTAGGGGTGGGGGGGGAGTAATTTTAGCGGCGCACGGGAGTAGTATGCAGTGAGGCTGCATGTACCATCCTACTTAGAGCAGTGGGAGGGAGCGCTCTGTGCAGACACCCTGACTCCTAGGCAATAGACTGGCCGACTGGTGTTTCTAAACACTGCTGTAGCCGCTCTCCCATCACTCAGCACGGCCTGTGTTCCAGCTAAATATGTCCCTCTGGCACTTACCACAGGATCCAAGACTCTTTCAGCCCCTACAACTCCCCTCCTAGCCCCTCACCCTTTCCTCACCCTATTTCTGGCCATGTACTGGTAACTTCTACTGTGTTTCAGTGGTTGAGCTGAGCATCACCTCAGCTGAGGGCCCCGCAGGGAGAAGGACTGCGCTCCAAGCTGCAATGCTTTACGGCGATAACGCTGATTGGTTGTGGCACTTGAAATGATCGTAGCCAGACTGTGCAGTTATTATATATGACTCCATCGTTTACAAGCAAGTAAGCAAAATTCTGTTTGCAGCGACCAGTTCTTTTTTTTTTTTTTTTTTTTTTGCTCTGTTATAATTTGTACATGACAATGATAAAACATGACTTTTTCATTTCAGAGACACCTCAGGCTTAGCATGCACACATGGATGTTTTATTTTAACACTTTGAAAACATTTCACATGGAACAAAATAGATCAGAGGGTGTAAATAGCAGGAATGGGGAATTTTTAAAATTTTATTTATGAGGAATATTTAATTTACACAAAACTCGCACACACAAAATGTGTTGGCTTAAAAAAAACATTTATTTTGAGGTTTATTCCTTTTTGGTTTTCATGTTTTATTGCAGTTTAATTCTGTTCCTCTGTGTTTCCCTGTGCCACCAGTTTTTTTTTCTCTGTACATTTCCTCATTTGTTTCTGCTCCTCTGCCCTGCTCACCTCCATCTGTTCTCCATTACCATGAAGCCACCTGTCTCCAGTCTCCTCATCAGCCCCAGTCCTTTTAGTCTCCCAGCCTTCACCTTACCTAAAGACTGGCATTGTGCTTCACGCCTGTCTTGTGCTCCTCAGTGTCTTCTTGACTTGTACTGTAGTTGATGTTGCTACATCCGCCTTTTATTAATCTTATTTTTTTGTTTCTCTAATAAATCTTTAAGTGTTTTATTTTTTTTATTCAAGCCTATTCATGTTTGTCTTCATTCCTGGGTCCAACCTCACCTCACTGACTTCACCTTAACAGCACAAGCCTGTGGTTTCCCCTTTGAAGTTCTTTCCACATACAACGGTGGCAGGAACAGATGCACTACTTGTTTATTCATTTATTTTTATTTATTGGCTTATGTTCAGCTCAACTAATGGTGCATCCATCTTGTACTCAAAAGTTGGAACTCGAACCACAGAATGATGTCAGATGCAATTTAACTCCGGTTCAGTTGCAGTAATATTTGCTAATAGTTGTGCTCAGTAACATTGAATAGCAATACTGTTCAATAACAATTTATTTATTTATTTATTATTATTATTATTTTTTGCATTTAATCCATTGGGGGGAAAATAGATGGATGAAGTGTCTCCACCTTCTGTGGATGTGTGGTGTTCAAAACTGAAGCCAGCAGAATCTGGTGTGCTGCCATGTTGTATTTCTAGGGCCAGAGTCTGCTGCGTTGGGATTTGAAGCACACCATCCATCCATCCATCCATCCATTCATCCATTCATCCATTCATCCATCCATCCATCCATCTGTCCATCCATCATCTTTTACCTGCTTCCTCCTTTAGGGGGTCGCTGGTGCCCATATCCGGCCCATATAAACACACACACGCATGCACGCACGCACGCACGCACACACACACACACACATACAAATAGTAGTCCCTCGCTACTTTGCGCTTTGTTCATCGCAGACTCGCTCCATCACAGTTTTTCAGAATAAGACTGGACATGACACACAGTTTGGCTGACTGATGGATGAGACGCACACTCGGCATGGAGTTTGTATTAAAAATAAATTATTTTAAATTATTTAGAACCTGCTGCACCTTTGTGCAGCTCACACTGCAGGATAAGCTTCCTGCTGCAGCTGATCAGCTGCTCTCCATGCAGAGCAGAGAAGTGGGCGTGGCCAGGAGCTGAAATGATGACATTCTGTCCTCTCTTAGAGAGTTGAGAAACATTGTGTAGAACATTGCAAGAGTGTGGGAAGAGTTTAAAACACCTATAAGTTTAACCTGTGTGACTGTGGATGCAGCTATTTTCTTATCATCATTATCATCATGCTTGGGGGAGGGGAGGGGGGGTTGGGGGTGCTGACCCAGAATAGAGGAGAGTTGTCCTCCATTAAGCTCCCGACGCAGCAGAAGGAACTCTTTTTTCCCGCCCAGCTGGTGAAACCTGAGTGAGCTTATGTACGAGCTCTGTGGGACCTGCAGAGTCCAGTAGTGATTCAGACCAGTTAAGAATAACAAACCCTCACCTAGTAAGTACTGTGTGGGCATTTTTTAAAGAAAAAAAAAAGAACGCAGTAGTCAGACTTCTGTTTTGTTCACGTCTCTGGGCTGCAATTTGTCATTTTGCATTGTACGTCAAAGTGTTTCCCTCTGAGACAACCAGCTGCGTCCCGACTGACCATAAGTACATTGTTTATAGTTTCACTAATTTAATTTCAGGGAATTTGATGGATCATGGACAAGGGCAGCAGCCGCACAGTCACATCACTGAGACTTTTATACACTTTAATATTTACAGTGTTGCAATGCAATCTGTTTTCTCAAGCAACGTGTGTGTGCGAGTATTAATCAGAGCAACAATTTTAAGCGCTCAACACTCTGCCAGGAGGATGTAAATATCAGTTATGTGTTCACGTCAACTTTTAATGGTGTAGGGATTTAAGTTCCCTGTAATTAATAAAGATAAACACATAAAAGCAGTGCTTTTTAAACAAAGATAATTAAATCATACTAAACGACATTAAAATACTGTATATTAACAGCAACAGTCGCAAAACGTTCTAGTGCACTCGTTTATTCTTAATTTCCTCCCATTTTTATTCAATTAACCTGGCGAAAAAAAGACTAGAGCGGTCATCGGCTGATGCTGTTATTAATCTCTGTCTGCAGTCTTAACAAATGAAGGCTGCAATCATATGGAAACAATCTGGCCCTTGCCCTCCAACAGACAGAAAACAGAGCCAAATGAAGAACATCCTTTCTCTTAAGACCTGTAATTTGTTTTTATTACCTATTAGGTAAAACACCTCATTTATCACTGTCAAACGCTTCACAAAATGATAGCTGTCCACATGTAAATCAGTGAATGCGATGTATGGTTGGGAATTAAGTGGGCTCTTTCTTATGAAATGCTCCACTCTGTGGGCTCAGTGACCCAAGCTAAGCCACCCACGACCAGACGTTTTTCTTTCGCGGGGCTGTGCTGGAAAACCGAGCGGGGAACACTTAAAAACAGAACTGATTAAGCACAGACCGAACTGTGTTTCTGTGCCCCACACGGTGGGAGCCAGGGATGTGTGCGGGATACAAATCCAGGCATTAACGCTGAATGAAATCAGGTCTAAAGAGAAAAAAAAAAAATCGTGTTCCTCTCTGCTTTTATTGCATTTACTTTAAACATTGCAGATTACATTTATTTAATTAAAAAAATAAAAGCCAGACTTTTTCATTTTTGATTCAATCCTTATACTTTATAGGTCAATCACTCTAAAATCCACAAAAAGCTACGCCAGCCCTCTGTAAAGAAAATAAAGTTAATTAAAGGCATATAAGTAATGCACGTCCCACAACACTTTTCACACCAGAGCTTTAAACCCAGTTCATCTTGTTGAGCTCATGCCTGTCTGCAGGATGTGTTGTCCGACTCTCAGCTACTACCACGTCAAATTTCAGCTCAGTTTCTGTACAACTGACTGAGTTACATCCATTTTCATGTTGGCTCACGTCAGTTAGCTGTGGCGGTCACTTTGAGCTTAATTGACTCCAGATGTTAACCAGTTGTAGACACACATCCAGGGATTACTTTCTGAATGGTTCATTAAAACCCATCATGAGCTTCAGTAGATATTTTGCTAACAGACAAATAACGTTGTCTCCTGTAGTAGATTTAGGTGATCTTGTGCATAGCACTTGGAGTATGTGTTGTGAATGGCTCCCAGCAAATTTCAGTGTAACATCAATAAAAATCACCTAAATCTATTTTTGTGTTTTGAAGGTCAGTTAGCTAATCAATCAGGTTGACTCCAAAAGTCATTTTTTGTAGATAGTTGCAAGAACATACATAAACAAGGACTAAAACTTTATTGCTCGCCTCTGCCATTTGATTTTAATATTTTATGCACACATCCCTGGAGGATGAGCTGTTTATCTGTAGCCACGCCCACTTTTAATTATTATTTATTCAAGAATGTTCTCGTTTTGCCGCCGGGATCAACTCGGATCACTTTTGGTTGTGCGCGGTGGCTGACGAGGCCCGTGCGAGCCGTGCCAAATGACACAACTCAAAGTACATGATACGGAACCGTCCGGTCTCACTGTGGAGCGGATCAGCGAGACCCCTCCAAATGTGAGACCACACACTCTTTATTAGCGCCAGTAAAGAGTCCCGGAGCCGCGGCTGGACGCTGCTTTCGGCTCAGCTACCGCGAACAATGTCAGGATTGTGCTGCTCCTCTCTTTTTCTTTTTGTAGGCCCATTATTTTTCTAGCATTTGTTATTCTCACTTAAACTGGAGACTGGCTCCACGAGTGGGCCACGGCGTCTCTGAACCGAGCCTGCTCAGGCCAGGAAAAACCCGGCGGAGCCAGACGAATAAAAAAGAGCCAAAAGCGCAGACGCCGTGCGTCTCCCAATCTGGTTCCTGTCAGGGGGACATCAAGGGAACACCCGCAACGCAATCTCCCAACGTTTTTCCTGTGG
>JARVLU010000179.1:9470441-9480445 GCA_031762415.1 Simpsonichthys santanae | reverse complement strand
CGGTCCCCCCCCCCCCCCCATTTTTTTTTTTACCGCTCTCCCTCCACCCTCCACGCGATACGTCTCACAGATGACTGAACCGTCGCCAAAAGCTCCCAAAATTCTTCTTCTTCGGTAATTCTTTTCCTCCGACTCTCATGTCTCCGTGTTCGGAACCAGCCCACATGGATTGAGATCAATTTAGGGTGAGATGATAATTACCCTGTCACTTTCAATCCCGTTGTGATGAAGCGAGAAACAGGAAATGTAATAAACATAAATGGAATCTCACGGTTTCGGACTGGGGAGAGGAACTGAGGCTCCACGAGCTCGGTCCGATTGTCGGCTTCGTGCCGCCCCTGCTGAGAGACCGTTTCTGCCCTCTCTCATGTCGAACTGCCGGTTGAAGCTCAGTGCTGCAGATAATTACAAGATTCCACATTCAAAGCCGGAGTCTATGAGCCTGTTGCTGTTTAGTTTGGAACTTAGCGCGTAAGAAATGATTTGTGTCGTGCTGTTTTCCAGAAGAAAGCTCGAGGAGCGTTTTCCCTCTTCTGAAACTCTCAGCCAAGGCAAAAACTCTTAATGCGTTTGGACTCAAAACCTAAAGCGAGCTTGGCATTTTCTAGAGTACGGTATTTGTTATTGGAATATCAGCGATAGCTTGTGGCTAACGGTAGTCGGCTCTAACCCCGTCATGTCGGCTGTTTCACAGCTGATGTATGGAGCTGATTCCTGGCGGGCCGCGCTGCTCGGCCTGGATTTGTTTAACCCGGCAGATCAACCTTCAGACGAGAGCATGTGCAGGTAATCGCTGCCATATGAGGCGAGGCCTAGTGGATGCTACAGACAAGGGGGGATCACACACGCTCACACACACAAGCTCGGAGGCCCTGAGACTGTTATGAGAGGAAATAACCGGTGTGCAAATAAAACAAAAGTCAATATTTAAAAGCAGCAACTTCTTCCTTTTGAGGTGGTTCGATGCAGGGTTTTAAAATGCTGGCGCAATCCTGCCTGTTTGCAGTTGCGCTGCCAGCATGGCCTGAACTCGAGGGGGTGTCTGAACAGTCCAGCAGCACAAACAGCCTCCTGTAACGAGGACGCACTGGAACTAATTGGGTCTTTCCAGCAGGCAAACAAATAAAATGGGGGCATCTTTGGCGCCCATCACGACCGCACAGGAGGCAGCAAGGGATCCAAAGGATGAACCTAACTGGCAACCGCAGCAACCCCTTAAATTACAATTCAAATAAGTAATTGGGCTTAGAGTTTGGAGCTAACATTTCCACCGTCTGTAAACCCAGTGAGCCGCGGTGGTTGGCAAATTAAAACAGGATAGTTTTAGCGTCTGATTTCATCACTTTCACAGTATTTTACAGTGCGGCTTGCAGGGGCAAGTTCATCCTGAGTTTCTCCCCCGTTAGCTCTTAAACTTGGCAGCACGAGTGTAAAATTAAAATTTTCCTCTTTCTGTACGGACGCTGAACTCGGGTGGTAAATTTCCACCGCCTCGCAGGCATCAGAGAAGAGAGGGCCCGAGATAAATTAAAGATGCGGCCCCCTCGTCGTTGACGGATAAACATCCCCCGAGCAGCGCCCGCCGGGACACACAGCAGCGCAGCGAGGAAGTGAAGGTGTGAGAAAAGCGCACCGCCCTGGCTCGCGAGGCTGCTTTTACGACTTGCCCCCGTGTAATTTAGCCGATATTTCACGCGGCCTTCGCTGAGAAGGATCCGCGAGGGAGCGTCCCACTGCTCCTGCAGCCTGATTTACTGCGAGGACCCACCAAGCGAGCTGGACTCAGAGGTTTGCTAAAGACAGTCCTGGGGTCTATGTTCAAAACTCTGCACCTGGCCTTTGGGGAGCCCGCCATGTCTCCTTCCTGTTCCTGTTTCCTGTTATGACGTGTGTTTTTGAATTATGGGTCGCCGCGCGGTTCTGAGCAGGTAAAGTGGACGTTCAGGCACTGCGGCGGCCACCTGGGGCAGCAGGTTGAGCAAAGCTCGGGGGAGTTGTGTGCTCTGGAACATGTCTGCAGACTAATTGGTCTGCCTGTACTGATTTGCACTGATTACTGCGAGCAGCCTCTCACCTGGCAACCACACATCAACATGTGACAGTGGAGCAGAAAGAAAACACTGCGCAGCTGAAAGACGCCTTCACTTTGTCGTCTTTGACTCCATTACTATGAATTAATGCAAACGTTTAGATAAATAAGTACAAATTTTGTGTTTGAATCTTTTCACTGCACTTAAAAGGCCGTTCTGCTTTGTTTATTTATTAACTTTTATTTAACCAGGAAAATCCCATTGAGATCACAGATCTCTTTTACAAGGGAGGTCTGAAGGCAGCCTAACATGAATGAGGAAACTGGAGTACACGTAGAAAACCCACGCATGCACGGAGAGAACATGCAAACTCCACACACAAAGACCCCAGATCCCCAGGTGGGGATTGAACCCAGGACTTTCTTGCTGTGAGGCAACAGTGCTAACCACTGAGCCATCGTGCTGCCAAGAGCTGGAAAAACGTTTAGCATTTTTACACAAATCACTAAACTGTATTCATGGCTGACGTATTGAACATTTAATTTTCTTTCAGTTTCTGTATCTGAGGCATTAACAATATTTAGTTACACTTGAATTACATTATAAATGATGGTTCCGTGTGTAATTTGGTTTTAGGGTCACAGTTTGGTAGAACAGGAATGAGAAATAAATACACAATTCATTTTTTGTATATGTGTGACTTATTTTAAACAGAGTAGTTCTCTTAAAAGTGGAGGCAGAAAAATAAACCACCCTTATTAGTAACATTATAAAATAGCAAGTCTTGTTCTGCAGTTATTGTTGGAAATTTAAAAATTAAAAAAGTTAATGTCTTTATTAACCCTGAGGGGCAATTTGTTTCACAGACAGTAGGTATATAAAATATCCATAAAGAATAAAAAAAAAAACAAAAAAAAAAACCACAAATGGATAGTCTCATCAAACTGCCTTATTTATCCAGTATGAACTGTAACTGGTGGCTACACATCAAACTAAAAGTTTTTAAAACTCAGGAACTGAATGGTGAAAATCTCTACGCATTAAAAATAGTAAATAAATTTGTGTTTCCATTTTTCATCCATCCATTTTCTACACCAGCTTTTCCATGCAAAGTGACAAGGAGCTGGTGCCCATCTCTAAGAGGCGGGGGGGACACCCTGGACAGGTCGCAAGTCCATCACAGGGACACAACAAGACGCTCACACCTATAGTGACAATTTTGAGTAGTCAATCAGAGCACGTCATGGTCTGTGGGAGGAAACCGTACCCGCAGAAAACTCACACATGCACGGAGAGAACATGCAAACTGCACCCAGACAGGCCTCGTTTTAAACCTGTGATCTCCAAGCTATGAACCAAAGCTCCAATCACTGCGCACAAACAACACAGTTTCACTAAATGAACATTTTAAACTTTAAACAGCTTGAAATGCTCGCAGTGGTTAAAATACCACCGAGACAAACCGTGAAGATGAGCTTTAGCTTTAATGCAACTTTAAGCTTTTACAAGTCGTTCAGAAACTGACAAAACAGATCAGTTTTGAGCAATTCATAATAAGTCATGATTTAATTTAAAATGCACAATCACTTCCTCCATATAGGCCGAACATCTTATAATCTAACAACTATTTTTTCACCTATTTTGAATCAATTCTATTGATCACATCTTCCATTGAAATTTTAAAGGGCTAAATCTTAACATACTGGACTTACCACTAAATTTTTTGCTAAAATGGGCTGAAAGTTTATTTAATTGAGTGTTTTGAGTCTGAACATTCACGTGCTCACATCCTCAGAGTCTGGTGTGGATGAACACTGGGTGGCAGTGTGCCGGCCGGTGGTGAGAGCAGCACACCAGCAACGACGGAAACACATCTCTGCTGCCAGTCCAGCTGGTGGTCCTCTCCCTCAACATCTCCCTGCATCAGCACAACTCAGGCTGAGAGCTGTGCACTATGTAACCCAGAAGAAAAAGAAATAAAAGCCTGTTTCTATGATGGTAGACTGAGCTAAACAAAAATCTGGCTTGACCCTCCCTCCCCCTTAGGCCCGGAAATCTGACTCACATTTCAGCAGCAGCGTACATAATAATTATTCTGACCACTCTTTTCCTTCGCTCTTCGTTTTCTTGTCCTTATCCTCCTCGTTTCCTGCCGCCTCTGCAGGACAGAAATAGTCGAGCAGATTCTGCTTTCACTACGGTTTTCCAGGCAGCACTTTAAAAATTTTCATTTGAAAAAAATGTATATATATTTAGAGTAAGTTGTTTTTAAATTTCAAGGGGAGCAGTTCTTCTGCCCACATCCAGGCTGTGTATCTGTGTGTCCACATGAACTGGGCATTAAAGGTACTCAGTGCATAATATGAAATCAAACATTCACCAGAGAAATTGCATTTCCTGCGAAAATGCAGTCTGGAAGCTTTTTGCTCATGAACTTGCTGGAAAAACAGCTGAAGTTAGCTTAAAACATGCTGAAATGTAGCTGACATTGAAGAGCAAGCTTAAGTTAGCAGAAGAAAGCAGAAAGAACACATATTTGCTGAATTAGATTAAAATAAGCAGAAATCAGCACAAATATTAGGAAATTAGCTACTTGTATATATATATATATATAAAAAGCTGAATTTAGCTAAATGTAGCTGTAAAGTAGCTGAAATGACTGAAAGAAGCTTAAACTACCAGGAGGAAGTGGTCAGAGCTGAAACAAGCTAAAAAAAAGTGGAATTAGTTGAAAAAGCTAAATTTAGTACAAAACAATTAACTGAAATAGCAGAAAATGTTGAAACAAGCAAAGCAAAGCTGACAGGAGCTGAAATTAGCAGAAAGAAGTTAATTAGGCTGAAAGTTGCAGAAATTACCAAAAATAACTTAAATTTATCTGAAAACAGCTTAAATTAGCTGAAAAATCCTAAATGTTTAAAAAAAGCAGCTGAAAATGTAGAACAAGCTTAAATTAGCAGAAGAAAGCAGAAAGAACACGTTCATCCAATTAAACTGAAAGAAGCAGAAATGAGTACTAAAAAATGGATATTATCTGAAAATAAAAACTGAAATTAGCAAAAAATAGCAGCTGAAAAGTAGCAAAAAATGTGGAAAGAAGCTTAAATTGCAAGAAGGAAGTGGAGAGAGCACATTTTTTGCTGAACTAAGCTACAAAAAGGTTTAAATACATTTTAAAAATGCAGAATTAGCCAAAAAGGCTAAAATTAACATAAAACAGCTAAATAGTAGCTGAAATAACCAAAAAAAGCTTAAACTTGCAGAAATAAGCTGAAAGGAGCATAACAAGCTGAAATGACTAGAAAGACATCAGAGGAAGCACAAAAATGTGGT
This sequence comes from Simpsonichthys santanae, assembly GCA_031762415.1. Taxonomy (NCBI): domain Eukaryota; kingdom Metazoa; phylum Chordata; class Actinopteri; order Cyprinodontiformes; family Rivulidae; genus Simpsonichthys; species Simpsonichthys santanae. Next base: position 9,475,082 of record JARVLU010000179.1, on the reverse strand, counting down.
TAGCAGAAATAATCTGAAAGGATCACAAAACAACTCAAAGAGCAGCTGAAAGTAGCTAAGAAAAGGTTTAAATTAGCACATGGAAGCTGAAAGAAGCTGAACCAGAACAGAAAGGAGCAGTAAAAAGTTGAAAACAGATAAAACTTTGAAGGATGTAAAATGAGCTCAATTCATTTTCTATGAGAAAAAGAGTGCAGAAAAGGCTAAATACTGTATTTCTAAAGCTAAAGTTGCACCAATACCAAAGTGGAAGAGAGAAAGATCAGCAGGCTTACTGCTGTCACCTTTTATCTGCACAATTAACCAACAACTCTGAGCTTAAATATCTACTATAAAAACAAAATTGTCAGACGTGTCCATCCCAAACAGCTTTTTCAATACCACCATTGTAGACCAGTTTTCATTCACTTCGGCTGTTTCTGTAGGTACACAAAAACACATGGCAGGCCTTTCACAAATTCAGTTGTTTTTTTAAATTTATTTAAAAGGTCACATTAATCAAGGATGTTGCAAAAACATTACGCACGTTCCTGAATTACAAATTAATTTTGACTGATCTTCATGGCGTTGCAACGCGTACCTTGAAAGAGGCTGCTCATTATTGAATGGACTCTCTGTGAAGTTTCAGGAGGACATCTATTAGGAGGTTAGCAAAACACTATCAGCTAATACGACCCGTAATTAGGCCAGCAGTGAGGAAACGCAGCGAGCTAACACCAGTATGGAAACAATCTGACAACGCAAACACTGCAAACGAAGCCACTTCGTGTCTGCATTTGTAAATGTGTGTGTGTGTGTGTGTGAGTGCACACACATGTGGACAGAGGCCTCTTTGCACCGATTGTGGCTGTGCGAACTGTCAGATGGGAGGGGATGGCTGGGTGTGGAGGGAGCACATCTGGAGGGAATTTATTGTATAATTCAGTCTATTATTGCTGCGGTCAGTGCTTAAGGAGCACGCACACAATTACCGTCCACTCTGCAAGGCTACAAGTGGCCTCTGGCCTAAACTAATAAACTGTGGACGAGGGTGGAGAGGGGAGAATTCATTTGAGGTTATCATCATCACACGCCTCCCTGCTACCTCTCACACTGACACTTAGCAGAGTTTATTATAAATCAACGAGGAGCACTTACTCCTAAGGCCCGGATTGTGGTCAGACTAGATGTGAATCTGGTTTTAAGGGCTTCGGTTAGATGCAGGATTTGGCTAAACAGGTTAGCTGAAAGTTCAAGTGTGCCGTTTTGAAATATCCAAAAATGAACAAGAACAAGAAAACTTTGCTACTCATCTGATTTTAAAAGGGCTTCTTATGCATTTTTTTTCAAACGTAGTCATGATAAAATTATGAATAAGTCAAGGGTGCAAATTATACAAATTTTTTGTTTTGTTGGGGGAAATAGAATAAAAGTTATGGCAAAACTTGAAGTAAAATACATAAAAACCTTACGTGCCAGTTTATTTTTAATGTTGAGAAATAATGGAGTTGTTGCCATTTGGTCCAACGATTAAAATGATGATTTGCTCAAGCTCATGATATATCAAGTTATCTGTTAGTGCTTGAATTACCGTACTTTCCACGTACATGTCGCACTGATGTATAAGTCGCATTGTCCAAAGATGTGTAATAAAGTGGAAAAATACATAAATATGTCGCTTCGCTGTATACAGGTAAGTGGCATCCATTATGCGTCACCGCTGACCACTTGGAAACGTGGGAGAGTGCATGGGAAGACTTTAACAAGAATTTAACAATACCACTTAAAAACAATTTTTTTGTTTGCTTGAAATTATAGTAATGGTGTGTCTCAGTTTAAGTTTTCCTTAATAAACGCACTTTGATGGTCAAATCAACTGCATTTCAAACGTCGATTTGCGGAAGCGGGAATGCGCAGAGGGAGGACTCGCTGTGTAGTTTGTCAAAGTTTAACAAGCTTAACACCTAAAAACAATTATTTGTTTGCTCGACGTTACAGTAAAGGTGTGTCTCAGTTGAACTTTTAGTTAATAAATGCACTTTAATGGTCAAATCAGCTGCATTTCTCCTGGGCAGTGCAGCGAAATGTAGCTGATTTGACGTTTGCTCCAGGAGTTCTGGAGCAAGATGAAGGTGGCTTAGTATGGCAAGCCAAGTGTCTCATTAGTAGCCACTTTTACCTATTAATTATTTTATGTTTTTCTGTCCGCTCTGCTTGTTTGTTTCTATTGTACAGCACTTTGGTTGGCCTTGTTAATGTTTTAAGTGCTATATAAATAAATTGGTATGGTATGGCATTAATGGGACACTTGGCTTGCCATATAACTCGAAGGCCCTTTAGTGGCTGAAAATGGTAGTGTTCAATATTAACCATGTCAGAATAGTTTAAATCGTTAGATCTCAGCCAAAAATTGGATTATAAATATAGGGATAAAGACGTCTATTAGTCACTTTGGTATACAGTATAAGTCGCAGGACTTGCAAATTTAGGCAAAAAGGTGCAACTTAAATAGCGAAAAATAGGGCATATGTTAAAAATGACCCTCAGCTACTACTTTTTAGCAATGGTTTTATGCAATGTATAGCATCAAAGTATCTGTTGGGAATCGAGTTACTCAGCTTCTACCATGCCAAAGTATTGCTCAGTATCTGTAAAATCAGTTGAGTTATAGCCATATTTGTGTTTCTTAAGGTTACAATGGCGGCCATCTTGAATTAGGTAGACTCCTATTGTTAATCAGTTGTAGCTGAACATTTAATGAATATTTTCTGATTGTGTGATAAAAAATTCAACCAATGGTTTTGTTAAATATTTTGTAAACAGACAGAGTTGACTAACAGTTAACAGCATCATTTTACACTAAAATACTGTATACTGCCTGATAAATTAGTGTTTAAATTACAAGCATTAAAGATGCAAGCAAATTCAATGTGTCCACTACTGGGCAGCGAGCGATAATTACACTCTCCTGATGCAAAGTCTCAAAACTTAATAAATGAGGTAATTGTATAATTTGAAGCAGGACTGACTAAATTGCAGAAAAAAATAGTAGCTGCAAAATATAAGAACTTTTCTTCTTCTTTTTTTTAATAAAAATTATATATAATATATATATAATATGTATTTTAATGCACTTATCAAGAATTTTGCTTGTCATTTTCACACACAATCAAGCGTTCTCAGGTCATTGTCATTGTTTCAATGGATTTCGCAGCTTCCGTGATTTATGCAAAATGAAAAGCCTTGTGGGTGCTTTAAGTGGGTGCATGAGAACCAGAGCTCTATTGGTTTACGAGGTGGTGGTTTTTCATATACATTAGCTTGAAGCAATAAATAGTCTGAAATAAAGCCCACCTCGTCTTTTCCATTTCAACAGCCTCTTGGAACAGACCAGCGAGGCGTCTACGATAAAGATTTTACCAGGGGAAAATCTGCCCAGGCCAGTCAGTACAGTATCTGACGGAGGCAGCCCAGAATGACCCACAGTGTGTGTGTGAGTGTGTGCGTATGATCTTAGAGCACCCGTTGGCGAGGAGCTCGTAACCCAGAACAATAAAGTCCTTCTCCTGCAGGCCTCCCGTCGGTGACCTTTGCAACAAGTGAAAAGTTCAAATTGCTACACGTGTCAGAGTTGTGACCTCTGACCCTGTGAGGGTGTCTGCCGCTCTCCCTCATTTTTCTTCTTCTCTACATTTTAATTACTTGCTCTTGCTCCCTCTTCCCAGTCCTGAATATTGTTAAACACATCACTTTTTTTCCTGTTTACTGACTTAGCTGTTCATAAAAAATTTAATGTTGTATTTTAACTATTTCTTTACTGAAACAATATAATGTTTATTTGTTTATGTGTTTATCCATTTTGAATTCAGATTAAATGAGATTTTATTTGATAGTGTTTGACTCCCAGAGATCCCATCTTAAGTTTTGGTAAAGGACATTTTTCACTAAATCAAAATGTGATCCTCAAACTAGAAATGTGGCTCGAACAGGTCCCAGGAACAACCTTAGAGATCTCTGTCCAAAAGAGGGGACTCCAAGTAGGAACAGCTGATACTGAGCGGTAACCCTCAAGCTCCCAGAGCTTTGGTGGCGTACCTGAGCTAGAAGTGAAGAGGAACTGTCCAAGACAAAATGTTTGAACAAAAAGGAACCGTCCAGAGGATCTGACTGAACTTTGTTGGATTTTTCTACCTGGATTATTGAGCATGAATCAACATATTAGTAACGTAGACAGTTTTTGATGCTTAGAAAATGAGAACTGATCAGACAGAACCCCTTACAGCCCAGCACGCTGAAGACGCATCAAAGGTTAAAGCTTCTCTGGTACAAACACCTTGAAGAAATGCTTTTCTGTACGGTGCTTGCATGTTCCTCCTGCAAATGCACAGGTTTTCTCTGGGTACTCTGGTTCATCCCACAGTCTAACTTCCCCCAACCCCCAATTTTTATAAAGATTAATTAGATAGATGATTCGATCATTAGATAGGCATGGTGGTGCAGTTGGTAGAGCTGTCGCTTCTCGCTGGATTGAATCCGGGCCGAGGGACCATTCGTGGGTCATGTGTGGGTTTTCTCCAGGTACTCCAGTTTCCTCCCACAGACTTAAAAACATGCATGTTAGGCTGATTGGTAACTCTAAATTGTTCCTAGGTGTGAGTGAGA
>JARVLU010000179.1:9377036-9393927 GCA_031762415.1 Simpsonichthys santanae | reverse complement strand
CCAAATAAAATATGTGGACCCCCCCCCCCCCCCCTTATTGGACAGAGACCATTAACAGGCCTTTTCCACTTCGCTCCTAATGCTGAACGAGCAACGGAGGGTCCCAGAGGAGCTGGAATATTTTATTAGGGAGATATTTTGAAAGCGCCTCTCTTCCCCCTGTCTTTCTTCCTCTTTCATGATGGAATTTCGAGATGCTTTAACAATTCTGTGTGTTTGCGTGTGAAAGAAAACAGCTCACACAGAGCAAAGATGATTCAAAGTTACAGCTAAATGAAAGGCTGCAAGCGCCGGTCTCTTGAATTGCATTGTTTTCTTTTTATTCCTGCTTGGGAGGCGGATTATTGATGGGTGGAGGGTGGGGGGGTGCAGTCGGGATGAGAAAGTGAGCAGTCTCAGGAGAATTAGAGTCAAACAAAAATAGTTTTGCTGACAAACACTTTTTTTTTTTTTTATTGCAAAGGTTGTTTTTTTTTTTTTGTACTCAATTTTGTTTTAAAATGTATGAGAAAGCTACAAATTCAGAGTAAGAAAAGGTGGTTTGTGAATATTACAACCTTGATTTGCTCCCCCTGTAAAATATATAACAAAAACCGGGCTGTTAGAGTTCTTTAGCAGGGATTCCTAAAAAACAAAGAATTGAAAACCGAGCATTTCTCAAAAGCATGCACATGCCGTTCACGCCAGGTTTCTAGACTGACACCATTTTATATTAATAAACGACACAGTTATGGTTATTTATTTTAGTTAAACCTTGAAAATATCACAGTATACCGAATGAGACTGCACACAATCTGTTAGCGCTCAGTCCTTTAGATTTGGCTGCTGTTTTTAATTGCATTGACTCCGAAAGTCAATCAATTCAAAGTTTAATTGAAATTCCTTCAACTGTTTCTAAGATATTTTGCTAACAAACATATACATGCACAAACAATCCTTATCTCCTTTAGGCAGCAGATAATAAATATACCGTGTTTTCCAGAGTATAAATTGCATCCGTCCAAAAAAAAGCATAATGAAGAGGGAAAAAACATGTATGTCGCTTCGACATATATGTCACATTTATGGCTTTTAATATTGTGTTTTAATGATGTAAAGCACGTTGAACTGCCTTGTTGCTGAAATGTGCTGTACAAATAAACTTGATTGATCATCGTGTTTATTATGCATTTATTTAATGATCAAAACAGCTTTGTTTCACCTGGCCAGTGCGGTGCCATCCACCCATCCATCCATCACGGCCAGAGCCACTAGCTCTCCATGAGTGAAGCGAGTGCACGAGAGGACTCGCTGTTGCCATTCTTAGAAATTTAACAAGATTAACACTTAAAAACAATTATTTGATTGCTCAACATTATAGCAAAGGTGTGTCTCATTTTAACTTTTCCTTAGTAAATGCACTTTAATGGTCAAAACAGCTTCATTTCTCCTGGGGGACACCGTCCATCCATCCATCACAGCTGGATCTGCTAGCTCTTCAGCGTTCCTCCACCTGCACCAGCTGAGTGAAGTGAGCGCGCATGGGAGGACTCGCTGATGAAGTTCTCAGAAATTTAAAGCATCAGTCAAAAATTCTGCTAAGAATAAGGGGGGAGTATAAGTCGCAGAACTGACAAATCTATGCAAAAAAAACTGAGACTTATACGCCAGAAAATACAGTATGTTTATTCTATAAATTTGTATCTAGGAAGCTCTTTGAGTCGCAGACAGGTTTATCTTCACCTCTTCAACAGTCACCTTTTATTAATTCTCCCTGCACTCAGATTTACATTCAAAACATTTTTTTAAACTTTTTTTTATATACACAGCCAGACAGAAACAAGTACTGGACACTTCTCTTTGGACCCTGCAGAAGCAGCAGGAACAGTGGAGTCTGTCTCACTGGTAAACAAACAGTGCGAGGCTGCTGGGACTCTTCACAGGGCCTCCAAATTATAGTCTGGTTAACCGAGGTTTCAGAGCCAGTCCCTTTACTGCTACACACATATGCTGAATGAACACACCCACACACACATACACACTGAAGGCGCTTTAAAGGCGCACATTAAAGACACATATGCAGTCAGGTTGGGGGAGCCACAGTTGAGTCAAGGCTAGAAGGTTTTATAGACACGAGAGAGACTGAAAGGGAAGCACACCCCGAGGGCCTGTAATAAATATTATCTAATCATCAAGCTCACAGTGTGAGACTATTACAGATCAAAAAGAATCCATTGCCATGTAAAAACAAGTTTAATGTTTACAACTATTCCAAGGCCCTCCTCACATCGGTTGATGACACTGGCGTGCTCGACACGATCGACATGGCCTGTTGGAATGAGGCTGGATCGCAGCAAATTTGGAAAACGTCCTCAAAAGAAATCAGGACGCTGATGAACTCAAGAAATCGTGTCTGAGGTACTCCTGCACCCTCACGGTGCCTGTCCTGGTGCACCTCTCTGGACTGAGCCAGGACACAGCATTGCCATATTAGCACAACTCTACCGCCGGGTTATTGTGGCTGTTCTTCACGTAGCGCCATCCTATCTATTAAAAACAGTAGTAATAATAATAATGATGATGATGATGATGATGATGATGATGATGATGATGATGATGATGATGATGATAAATTAGAAACAACTTGAAACATTTCTGGATCTTTTCCTGCCTTGCCATTTATTTCAAACACATTGCAAAGAGTCAAAGTTCATGCGCAATAATCCAGGTTTAAAAAAAAATCCAACAAAGTTATGTCAGGTTTCCTTTTTTTGTTGTTGAGACATTTTGTCCTTCATCCAAAGGACTTCATCGGTCTGAGGAGCCACAACAAACTCAGTCCCACCACTTTGGCTATGGCTGCCTCAGAGGAGTTGACGTGGTGGAGGGCGGACCCCAGAAACCATCTCATCAACATCAAACTAGTTGGTCCACTATGTGAGAGCTGCTTGTGGTACTGAGTTTTTTGTGGCTCCTCGGACTGACAAAGTCCTTTAGATGAAGGACGAAACATCTCCACGTAAAAAAAAGAAACCGTCCAGATGGCTTGACTTAACTTTGTTGCATTATAAAGTAGATTCTAAGAACTTTGGTGAGCTCACCTTAAAGGCCCCAGATACTCGGGCATACTGTGTGTACTCCATGAGCCACACGGACTCTGCGCATACGGTTGAGGCTTCAGACTCGAGCGTAGATTGTCTCTGTCTCCCGGCATTTTACAAAGGTGTCCAACCAAAACAGCATAGAAAAATGGGACACCTCCCTTTGCCCTCTCCCCACTTTTTCCTCTCATTTTCTTTCCTGCCTTATCAAATCCATCCCTGAGGTACTTCCATTTAGCTCGACAAAGAGCCTTGTCTTTATACCGAGGGTCTGAGCTGTTTCCTCCCTTGAATTTCTTGCTCTCTGAAAAGCTGTTATCTGAGAGCGGTTGGTGTCGCATGCACAACAGTTCTGTGTGAACGCCGTTTCTCGCCGGGCAGTTTATTGTGCGACACTGAGTACGCGGTCATAAAAATGTATCTTTGCGTGGACATGGCCGGCGGACGTCCGCTTCGTGTCCGCGTTGAGTACCTCCACGGAGTGAAGTACACCCAAGTACTTTGTATTTGGGGGCCTTTACTGTCAGAACACGAGCATTCTCCATGTTGAAAGGCTACATCACCACAGCCCCTCTATGGAAGTTTTGTGTATGAACCATTGCAGACCAGTCACTTGTATTAAGGAACCCGCTGCCTTCTTACTATGCACCTGAAGACCTTACTAAGACCCTGCAAAAACCATAAAAGTTCTGGCTTCGTTGGTTTCAAACGTTTTACCGGCTGATCGTTCAGCGTGAACAAGTCTTTAGGTTTTCTTTAATGGTAAAAGTTAGTTAGTGGGAACCATGCAGCTCAACTGGCTTTAGATGTCAGGTCAGTGCCTGTCGTGCCAGAATAATGCAAAAAAATCACTTATTTGGTGATGAGGTTTTTGAAACCATCATTCAGTGGAAGCAGGTTGGATTGTTTAGAGCTTCTTTAACTGTCTGTAAATGAGTTCTGCAACTACTGGGGACAGTTTTCAGTCCCCTGAGGACAACCGAACAGAGCGGTGTGATCTACGATGCCATAAAAATCCAGTTAACATATTTAAGATGATCATCTCTCGCAAAATGATTCCTCATAAATCTCTTGCTTCCAGAGTGTATTCCGAGCGGACAATTTAATTGTCAGCTCGCGACCACATCCCAACAAGTCCTCTGCCAAAGAGGGATATTTAATGCTTGTGACGTTCAAATTCTCAGCTTTGCCATAATGCAACACCACAGAAAAGATTGTGTTAGAGGGGCAGTGTTTCATAACATGACTGATGTTTCTCATGGGACCCAGCTGTTGATGAGGCTCAATTTAGGCATTATAAAGTTGGCGTCATCTCTGTCTAAGGGCAGGGCAGACACAGCGTGAAGTCCCTAAAGCCTTGAATACTTAGAGTATTTATGGAAATATAAGATCAGAGGTCAAATAATCGAACATTAGTCCTTTTTCCTCCTATAGGAAAAACCTTGTCAACCTTTGATTATGTTTTACTTCATTGACTCTGTGATTTTCCAATGTCTATAATTGGTTTTTAGTCAAGGGCATCTCAGGCTGCAGGCTATGAAAGCGAGCTCCATCCATTTGTCATTTTTTTCTCCACACGCCTACCTTGATGTGAGTCATTTCTGACCAGTCACCTAATGGGCTTAGTCTAATTACAGGCTAAGGTTTGAGAGCGCTGCGTCAGCTGTGACACTCTCGACTTAACTCATTCAGAGCACTGAGCTTCGGATGCAAAGTGTTGAGCAGCCAGATCTTCTTGGGGAGCCACTTTGACATGTGAATGAAGTGGATTTCAAACTTGTGGCTCCAGGTTGCAGAGTTTAAGCTTCAGGATTTGTTCTGAGCTGGACCATCATCAGGAAAGGATCATGAAAATGTAGAATACATACTCAGAAACTGGTGTGGTTTGATGTACACCCAGTATTCCTTGCACTTCCTGGCCTGTTCTATGCTTTTCTGTTTATCTGATTGGCTCTTGCGGCAACGCTGGACCGAGTCGCTTGACATAGTGACAGTTTTAGTGTTGATTACCACCCAGAAATAAAGCAACTAAGAAAGTCAAGTTAGGCTTTTCTTTGTGGACTTCTTTCAAATAAAAGCCCATTCTCAGTGCTTGAACTGCGAAACTGGCCAAACAAAACAGATTTATTCAAACTGTAAATGCTCACCCTAAAAATGTATATGGAACATTTATGTGCAGGGGTTTATTTCATATATGGCTATATGTTTATGTCTGTGAGATTGAGCAACTGTGACAGGAACCACCCACCCCCCGCCCCCCTGTCAGTTCCTCCTCCACACCTCTTTACATCAGTTTGGGTCCAGTGCTCTTAGACATTCCTTGGTGTATAGAAATACATATATCCTTTTCTCCTGTCTCCTTCCTTTTCCTCCCTTGTTCCAGCCATTGCCCGTTCTTACAGTTTCCAAACTTCAGCAGCAGAACTTCCCAGGTGATTGCAGATAGCTCCCCTGTGAGTGCTAGTCTGCCTCTTGTTGTGTAGTCACTCGATCGATCTTTCCTGCGTGTCCTTACCTCACATAAATCATCCTCCGTCACACTGCATGGACAGGGATGACAGAAGGAAAAATCCCTCTGTGAACCTGGTTTTACCTCGCATAATCTACGCAAGACTAGGCGGTCGTGGATACATGAGAACAGCATGTCTTGCAGATGTACTATAAATATTTTGATAATAGCCGGCTAGTTTGCAGAGAGGAAGTAGACCAGAGAAATACACAGAGGAAGGGGAAAGTGTAAAGTGGAATGTCGGCCAAACCCGGGTGTCTGTATTGTCTTTAGCACCTACAGAAGGTTTCAGTCCAAGAAAAACCCTCTTTACAGGGTTCCTATTCCCAACTGTAGTTCAATACAAATCCAGGATATGCTGCGTTTCCTTCGAACAAATCCTTCAGACTGGTCTCCGAGGGGCAGGGATCCTGGTTTGATTAATGGGACAATCATTCAGGATTGAGTGACAGATGTTTTGAAGGAAAACTTGCACAAGTCTGGGGGCACTGTGGGATAGAGTCAAGGAACTGCTGCAACAGGGTGTGATTGATTGCTTTAACTGTTGAATTAAAGGAAAGTATAATAATCTCAACTACTTCTATGTCAGATATTTGCAAACTGAGCTACATAACAATGTATTTTTGCAATGTTGATTAGTAGTGAGGGGGCATTTTAATTCTATTGACCCCTAAAGTTCATGAATTATAGGGATACCTACAATGATTATCTCTTGAAAGTTTGTTAAAATCCTATAGTTGTTCATCAGATATTTTACTAACAAACGAAGCAGACTCCAACTGTTAAAGCTAAAGCTTCAGTTTCAGTAGCACAAGGAGAAAGCGTTGTAAATGATTCTCGGTTGCAACAACAAAATTCGGCACTAAATCCACAAATCTGACAGAATTATAGACACATTTGTATTTTGCAACGTCAGTTGGCAGTGGCAGCCATCTTGAATTGGATTAACTCTAATAAAAGACAATCAGTTGTAGATGTGCCCATGAATATTTCCTAAATTTTTGTTTGAATCCCACCCAGTGGTTCCTGAGGGGTTTTATTGACAAAACCACTTGACTTTAACTAGTTAATGGCTAAGTTTTAAACAGAGATCCCTCCCAATCTTTTAACGCTCAGGGAACATAACGGGGATGACTCTTAGCAACAACCACCCCCAAATTTCAGTCAGTATTTATAAAACTGACTGAAGTATAACATAACGATAATAATAATGTGATATGTATTGTCATCATTATGTTCCCATACAAAGTCAAAACTGGCTCTCTGCATTTAACCCATCCACCCCCAGGTGGAGCAGTGGGCAGCTATGTAAGTGCCTTGGGCGCAATTCGGGATTAGGTGTCCTGCTCAGAGACACCACGAGATGTGCAATGAACGGGGATTGGGCCCATGACCTTCGGGTCCTGAGTCGATTGCTCTGCCCCTACACCATCTCGGCCCCCTATAACCAGTTGTTAGTTGATCGCAGCCATCTTGGATCTGGTTGACTCCAAATGATAATTAGTGGATCCACATCTATTAGTTTATTTAAGAGCTTCATTAAAATGTATCCAACCATGAAATACTGTAAAAGACAGACACTCACACACCATGCAAAAACCCTACTAATGTCTTCGCCTGTTGGCAGTGGAGGATATAAACTGAAGGGCAGTCGTAAATGCTCCAAAGCTTTAAAAAGGTTGGATTGGAACATGCAAAAATATACAACTAAGTAAAAAAAAAAACTGAACAGAGCCTCGCTGTTTGGAGTGTTCCTGCCCTCAGCCTCTGTCACCCCCGTCAAATAGCACCGTCGACAGACACTCAAAGCAAAGATGGATGGGTTTCCTCCGGCTCACGCATGATTTCTGCACAATGGCAGCAGGTGGTGTGCGACACGTAAACATGTGAAGGTTCTCTGTCAGATGCAGAGTTGCTCAGATCTATCATTGGGGCTCTTTAATAGCAGCCTTCATCACGTTCACTATTACTGCCTTATTTTCTCGTCTCCATCTTCTAGCCCACAGAAGTTCCTTTTTTTTTGGTTCCTATTTTTAAAGTACAAGTGATCTCAATTAGGGACCTCCATGAAGGCGGTAGGCGGCAGACAGTCAGAGAAATAAGAGCGGAGAGGAAATTGTCTTTATACCCCTCCTCCCTCCCTCCCACTCACCCTTTCTACCCTCCTGCCACAAGCAGCGAGCAGCCGCCCCCTCCATGTCTCCGTTTCTTTTTCAAGTTGCTCTCTGCCTTTGCTAAAACAGTAAAAATATCGGGGAGACTCTGGAAGCATATTGCCCCAACCCTCTTCAAGTCCGACGCGACTCTCTGAAAGCAGCAACATATGGACACGCACTCGTACGAGCACACACCGCAGAACGTGCCGTTCCTCATCCCAACGGTGCACAATGATGTCACAGGCTCGGTCACAAACAGTCATTAAGGGCTTTGCTGTGATCTGGGATCAGTTCGTGGATGTGAGACGGTTGTGTGGATGAGGTCACAAGGAGCCAAGCTGCTACCCGCTGTCATCTTCTGCTTGGTTCACAAATTAGCTGCCAACAGTTGATGCTAGTTTTGGAGGCTCCACGTGTGCTCTTTGAGTTGATTGGTTCATAGACTGGATCTTTGTCTGGTTTGCTGCCGAGCCTGGTGGGCTCGGTGATTGGTTTGCTGGCAGGCCGTTTGGCTAGTGGTCTGACAAACATGGAAACATCCCGTTAGAGCTTAAACAGCCTGGGCCACGTCACTGCGCTCCTCTACAAAGCTATAATTAAGTGTCTTGCAAAAAAAAAAAAAGCACCACTGTGAAATGGATCCATAATCCTCAGTTTTCAGTGAGTGGACTTTTCTTCTTGAATGATGAGAGCAAACTATGTGCTAAAGCAAAATGAGATGGAGTGAGATGTTTCAAGAGGCATTTCAAAGCTGTTTTATTATTTTTGCAAAGTTAACAAATTTGCCTGATTGTACAGTTATCACCCACCACCAAAAGGCTTTGGGTGATAGTTACCAGTATAATTTGATTATTGTCACGTTGTTATGTGTCAGTTGGCTGTGGCAGCCATCTCAAATTGGCTAAATCCAAAAGTTATTCAATTGTAGACATACCTATACTATAATTATTCCTTTGTGCATGTTTCATCTTCTGTGGTTCATGATACTATATATTCTGGTAACAGACGGACACACGTCCATCTATAAAACATGCCATAAAACACAAATAAAACATAAATGTCTGCCATTGCTTTTGGCCACAAGGTATAAACATCATTAGATGTATATCAACAACTTATTACCTTTTGTTTTAAAACCCTAGTCTGTGATTATTAATTATTAATTCCTAATTGTAAACCTTATCTGTGCTGCTATCTCATGCTGCTGTATTCATTCACAACCATCTACTCACCACAGACTCATGTTCGGGCTACTGTTTAATATACCATATTATTTTACATTATTAGTGTTTGGTGTGCATCTTAGATCTTTTAGCATATCGTTTAGCATATACAGTATAGTGCAGGGGTTCCCAACCATGGTCCTTGAGGAACACCATCCTGCATGTTTTATTCTCTACTCCAACACTCCTGATTTTAATCATTGGTTGATTAACAGGTTTCTGCAGAACATGAGGAAGTAACTAAATCACTGAATCAGGTGTGTTGGAGCAGGGAAACAACTAAAACATGCACGATGGCATTCCTCAAGGACCAGGGTTGGGAACCATTAGATTCTTATATGCTGTTTCTTTTAATACTTAATATTTTTGCAATTTTTGGGTGTCACTTGGACCTTGAGTACACAATTTCGTTCCACCTCCCACGTGTGATGCGAATGACAATTGAACTTGAATTCAAGATGGCCACCACAGCCAACTGACTTTGGAAAACACAAAAATGACAATAACTCGGTCAGTTTTACACATGTCGAGCTAAATTTTGGCATGGTTAAAGCTGAGAGTCATCGTCAATACATCACTTCATCATTTCCCCACATAGCTTAAAACTCAGGGCTGAAGGACAGTCCTTCAAGAGATGCTTGGCCTTTAACGGGTTTCCCTTTTATTAGTATCAGTTGTGTTCGCTGGCAGCTGTACGTAAAAATACACACTCCTCTTTACTTGTCGCACAACAACAGCAGAAGAAAAGACTCTGGTTAGTTTGCCGTCAGCACTGCAGTTACTGAGTGCGTGTACATGTTAGCGCTTCACACATGCCACGTCATTCTAAGTGGGAACGACAACAGAAACTTCTATTACACGCTTGATATCTCGACAGGAAAAATTAGTCTTAAAGTGTCAGCTGAGTTTGATTCTTTTTCAAACAAATAATTGAAACTGAGAGGCAGAAACACAATATTACCATAAATCACAAAAGGCACATCCTGCTCAATGTGGTACGCTGTGGTTCTTTACTGTTCGCCACTTCTCCTACTGTGCAGCGACTCCAAGCCAGTGTAACACAGTAGATGAATAACACCAGCACGCACACACACAGAGAGAGAGAGAGAGAAGATCCAGCTGTGCGCCAGGCGAGCTGCAGACCTACTTCATGGCTTAACGGCTTTATGCTAGATTCATTACAATATCCTATTAGATCTGCTAATACTCAAGATCAGTCAAATATCTGGAATAAAAGAAAAACAGTCCAGGGGTTGCATTAAATCAAAAGTTAATCTTTGTGTTGGAATAAATCTGCCACGGAGATGCAGAAAAAGTATATTTTTATTCAGCAGCGCACTCTCTGGCACAAAAATGACCTCCCCCTGCTGTCTCCCCTTACGTCAAACGGTGAATTTCATACGTTGAAACAGGGTTCGGCTCAATACCTCTGAGTAGACAGCTATAAGGCCTCACTGTATGAACGTGGAGCAGATCCTGGACTACTGGGACCTGGAAGACAGATGCTGGAAGTGCGGCAAGGAAGCAAAGCGGATTCCGATGGGACAAACAGTCTTTGATGAGCCCAGCTCGTCAGGGCTCAAGTCACGACCGGGTTGGGTGGGTCGGACGGGGGAGTTCAGGGTCTAGGGTTTGAAATGGGAAAATACAGCGCCTCTGATGGGACAACGCAGGGCTCATTTAAAGCTGATTAGGTTGTGTGTGGGGAAAAAAGTTTACTTTCTGACAGGGCGGTAAGCCGTCTCAAATTAAAAACGTCACAGTTTAATTACAGTTTAAAACTGTCAAAGCTAAAACCAATAAAGCTGATCGTGCCGGGTACGTTAAATAGACTAAATTCTCTGACATTTCATCCAGAACATGTGCTAAATTACATTTCGTTTTGGATGTTTTCCCACACATTTTCCACGACATTATCCGAGCTGAAACCCAACTCCTTTGGAATAAGTGCCTTCATGGTCCCTGCAAGGCCGTGTTTATGACTATTACAGATTTAATTACTACTATTCACATCTGTCCACCCATGAATTGTTAGCTGATCTTCGGCGATGTTGAACAATGTGAACCATATTTCTGGTGTTTTGGGGGCAGGGGGCACCCTTTAAGGGAAAGTGTAACTCAATCACTCTTTTCTCCCCCTCTTACCCCTCCATCATGACAAGGTGCCAGATGCGTGTCAGTGCAGACTTATACGAATGTATATATCCCTTCCACATCCTCACGCACATATGTGAGTGTGCACGAGCTCAAGTTGTTTTAAATGCACAGACTGGTGCACAGTTAAAACCCCCTTTGTTGTCGCGAAACAGCAATGTTTTCTTTAATTAAATATTAAAGCTATATTCAGTGTCGCAACATAAAAACAAGTTAAATACCCTAACAGCTGTGTCCCCGAGTCATTAATTTATTTTGAAAGAGGCCTGCAGTATCAAAGGCCTCTGTCTTAAAGACTTTGTGCAATAAAAGCTTGTTTGGGAGGGAAAAGAAACGCAGAATGGTAATACACACATGCTGCTGTGTGATGTGGCACCCAGAATGGTCTCATTGGGAGACTGATGGGTAATTAGGGGAGAGATGGTGTGTGTGTGTTGGGGGGTGGTGGGGGGGTGAGATGTAGAGACTCATGGAGGGTAATGATGCCCTCTACAGTGGAGGAAGGAGGGGGCAGCTTCCACTCTGATGATTTTATTAACAACTATAATTGTTTCTTTAATTTAAAAAATAAGTATATTTAATAATAATAATAACAACTGTAACAGTTTCTTTATTATTAACTGGAATTATTTGTTTGATAATAACTAGAACTGTTTCATTAAAAATACTAGAAGGGGTCATTCAAAATCAAAAACTAGAACTACAGTATTTATTAAATAATAATAACAAGTAAAGTACAGTAATGGGAAAAATGTATTGAGCTGCTGACATGTGTACAAACATCAGATATGCTTTAGAAAATTAAATAAAATTATAAATAATTCAACTTTCGTGGTTAACTTGTGTGTATATTATCTTTTTAAATTGTTCTTTAATTTTTTTTAATTTAAAATAAATGAGCAAAGCTGAAGTGTACAGTATTTTGTTGAGATTTTTTTATTATAGCCACTAAATAATAAAATAAAACAAATTTTGCTGCGTTTTGGAGAAGCAACATTTTAGGCACTTTTCTGCTGCATTGGCTGAAACTCATCATATTTCCAGGCACATGTTTTATAAATCAGTGATTTAATTGAAAAGTTGTGCAGTTTCACTGAAATGCAGAACTTTTTATTTATTTATTATTATTTAACAAAAACTGTCTAAAATAACTAATTTGGAAGAATAAATGTATAAGTCGTGCGTAATTTGCCCCTCGTGACCCACAGGAGCTCATCTTTCCGTGCATGTGCTTTCATTTTCTTCTAATGAAACGCGCATGTGATTGATTTAACCGAACCTCGGGTCAGAATCCCCGGTGACGTTTTGATTGGCTCCTCCACGTGAGGAGAAACGTGCGTAAATCTACCTGTGCGCGCTCACACCTGCGCAACAGCTCTCCCCCCTGCGAACGAGTGAAACCCTACCCCTCGCGCGCCTCTCTACCTGACTCACTCCGGGTGACTCACTCCGTCCTGCCTCGTGGAGCTCCGCAGCTGTGCGCGAGGGAGCGCGCGCGCTGTTAAAGCGAGGCAACGCGACGCGGTCGACTGGAAACGATGAGCGGCGACTGGAGCGAGCCGACGGTCCCGCGGAGCGGCAACATGTCGGTACGTACCGGAAGATAAACTCTTCAAAAGGCGTTGGGAGCGCGCGCGCGCGCACGCAAACATCTGTCCGAGGCATAGCTGTATGTGAAGAGGCGTGATAGATTACAGCGGAGGGGATCTGACTCCAGACACCACGTGCTGGAGTCGCATCAGCGCGATAATTGCCGTGCGCTCGCGCTATATAAACCACAAAAAGCTCGAGCACGCGGGAAAGCCCGACCTCCAAACACTTTAACCGCACGCGCCGCCGCAAAACGGGACTCCTTTTTCTTTCATCTCCTCTTTTTCTTCTTCTTCGTCCCGTTTTCTTTAAACGACCGGAAGTTCTTACAGAAATAAATTTACAAGCGTCGCGGGGTTTTAAATGCTGATTGTTAACTTTTATTTTACTTTGAAGACTTTTTTTTTTTTTTTTTGGGAGTGTGTACATAGCCTGCGGGTTTTCAGAGCGCCTTTCTGTTTGACACAAAGACTTCAATGACGCACCTGGAGCTGCGCTCTGACTTTTTTTTTTTTTTAACTAAAAAGAGGACAAAAACTTTTCAGACCGTCTGCTCCTTTTTTTTTTTTAAGACCTGCCCTTTTTTTCTGTGATTGTGTAGCCTCTTGGAGATTTATTTGATGTTATTTATAAGCACGCACGTGAGGTTTAAAGAGCTGTGATGAAGGTGTAGACTGTTTTTCAAGGCCAAAATTTTTTCCGCTTTTCTTTAATTAAAAAAATAATAATAATAAAGAAGAAGAAGTCTCTCGGAGCGTCTTTTTTTTTTTTTTTTTTTTTTAATTCCCTCCGGTGTTGTGATGCGAATTCCCGTAGATCCGAGCGCCAGCCGGAGGTTCAGTCCACCGTCCAGCAGCCTCCAGCCGGTCCCAGGGAAGATGAACGAGGTGAGCCCCCCCGCCGGGCAGCCGGACGCGGTGGTGCCGAGGCTGCGGCCCCACGAGAACCGCAGCATGGCGGAGATCATCGCCGACCACCCGGCCGAGCTGGTGCGCACCGACAGCCCCAACTTCCTCTGCTCCGTCCTGCCCTCACACTGGAGGTGCAACAAGACGCTGCCCGTCGCCTTCAAGGTGAGTCCCTGCTGTGGGGGGGTCTAAATAATAACATATTGTCTGTAACGTGACAAAATAAGCATGACATGTTTTTGATTTTTTTTTTTTTTTGGCTCAATAATTCAGTTTATTTGGCACCGTCCTGTTTATACAGTATTATCATTTTTTATCTCAGCCCCTGCCCCCACCCCAAATGTGTCAAATGTTTGATTTTTTTTTTTCTATTCAAGCAACTTGAATCAAATGCTTTTAAATCCCCGATTTAATTAGATCCCTTTTTATTTATTTATTTATTTATTTATTTATTTTTTTTTTAAATATGTATTGCTTTCTATTTGTCCCGCAGGTCACATGCAGCAATGAGACATTGGTTTCAGTTTTTATGTGTGGACAAGTTGGAAAAACACACAAACATAAAAATTTAGATGCCTCCTAAAAGTTATGCTTTCAGTGTTTTTTCAGGCCTTTTGAGCTTTTTTTTTTTTTTTTTTTCCACCATAAAGGCCCCATTTATTACTCCCATTTTAAAGGAAGCATCAAAGAGTCTTGTTAAATTTGTAGCCGACTTTGGATTAAATGTGACACTCTCTGAAATATATCTAAGTGTTATTTACTCGCTCTCATTGCGCTGTAATTATTCGGGGCCTGCTCGTCCTCTTTTATCTGCTTCCAAGGATGCACGAGGCCCTCGGCACTCGAGATGGTTTAACATGATGACACGTGTCTTGATGATGCAGGGAACACAATTTAATCTGTATAGCAACATGATGTGGAGCGAAGATGGTGGGGAAACGGTGAATCCGTTCAGGGTGAGGTAGTTTCGGTGTCACAAAGCAACAAAGAGTTCTTTTTCTTTTGTGCTTTTGAATTTTGAAATCACATGTAGCCTAAAAATAAATCAATAAATAAATAAATAGGATGAATATCAAGTTTAGTCTTTTTCAGCTGTAGAACCAAAAACCACATTTCCTGCGTTGAGGCCTGTTCTACAATTTCTGCCTTTTTTGTCCTCTGGACAGGTGGTTGCCCTGGGGGACATACCTGACGGGACGGTCGTCACCGTGATGGCCGGGAACGACGAGAACTACTCTGCCGAGCTGCGGAACGCCTCGGGCGTGATGAAGAATCAAGTGGCGCGCTTCAACGACCTCCGCTTCGTGGGCCGCAGCGGCAGAGGTGAGGCCTCAAGCTCTCCATTCACTCCTGCCGCTCTGACCAGAGCGATTAGGTTCAGCGGTGAGGATTAGTGGCCACACTCCCTAAGTGGCAACCACATAATGATGTCTCTAACTCCAGGGTTAAACCCCACCACCCTGCTCCTTAAGCTGCCCCCACTCTGAGCTTCAACGTCAGTCAACGTTTGGCTGCAGGGAATCTGTCCGCTGTTGATTCTTTCACCTGACGTGGCCCAGTCTCATGAACACGTCGGGGTGGTGCTGATCCCACTCCGCCCGTGTCCTCCGGCTGCCGCACGAGACAAACTCCAAAGAAACATTCCTTAAATGTTTGGCATCTCTAATCGCCACTTTATTCCACTTATCGCTCTTTTTTGTTAGACAGTAAATCTGCTTTCAAACAAGTCGACTCGCCCTCATCCTATTTATGCATTCTGGAAATATGCACCCCCCCCCCCCTTTTTCTTAAAACTGGTCTCACTAAAACATGGGCTGCTCCAGGTGCTGTCAGCAGCTCCAGCTGTCAAGCACAAGAGGAAGCAGGGATGAGGGCGATGCTAGAGAGAGCTAGAACGTTCCTGGAGAAACTTTGATGGGAACTGCTGCCAGTTTAAAGTTTGGATTTGACAGTACTGCTCTCAGCTACCACTACACCAAGTTTCAGCTCAACATGGCAACAAAAATCATTTTTTCCATTTAGCTACGGTTGCCATCTTGGATTTTTGATTTGGATTCAGAATGTGATGGGGAACGTTCTCAGCTAACCCAACTCCAGCTCTAGTTGTTAAAGCCATTTAAATGTAGCGTAGTATGACAAGTGTCCTCTCAGGCATTTGTATGGGGGGGAATGGCATATTTGTTTGCAAATTACGTCACCATGGTAACTCGAAACGCCAATAAAAGTAATAGCACACGTCACGGCACTGAACCAGTTGTTTTGATACATTTGTGAGGGTACACGTTTTGTGCTGCATTAAAGTTGACCAAAAAGTAAGATATAAAGTTAAGAAACTCTTTGTTAGGTGGATAATAATACCGTAATTTCAGCCGTACATGTCGCACCACCCTATAAGTCGCATCAGTCCAAATATTTCTAATAAAGTGGAAAAATCCATAAATATGTTGCATTGCCGTATACGTGGCATCTATTACGCATCACCGCTGACAACCTGGAAACGTGGGCCGGTGTTGTGCCAAAAATCGATTGGCTGCCAAATGGCGGCCGCAGGAGCGTGCATGAGAGGACAAGAATTTAACAAGATTAACACTTAAAAACAATTATTTGTTTGCTCAACATTATAGTGAAGGTGTGTTTCAGTTGAACTTGTCCTTAATAAATGCACTTTTATGGTGAAATCAGCTGCATTTCAAAAGCCGATATGCGGAAGTAGGAACACGCAGAGGGACGAGTTGTTGTGCGTTTCTTCGAAATTTAACAAGATAAACGCCTAAAAACAAATATTTGTTTGCTTGACTTTATAGCAAAAGTGTGTTTCAGTTGAACGTGTCCTGAATAAATGCACTGCGACAGTCAAATCAGCTGCATTTCATCGGGGCGGTGCAGCAAAATGAAGCTGGTTTGACGGTTGTTCCAGGCGAGCTGGACGAAGGTGTCAGGTTATGGCAAGCTGACTGTGTCATTAATAGCTGGTGAAGATTCTCAGTCATCCAGGACATGGTAAATAAAAAAAAGTTAAAAACAAAAACAATAAAGTATAATAAATAAAGACCAGTTGTTTTTGTTGAACTTTTTTGAATTTGTCATTAATGGCCATGATACAATGGCATGCCTACTCGAGTGCCATCTAGTGGCTGAAAATGGTAGTGTTCAATATTTTCAGTCAGAATAAATAACTGTCATATCGCAGCCAAAAATTGGTTTGAATATGGGGAAAAAAATAATAAGTCGTTTCAGCCTATAAGTCACAGGGAATGTAAATTATGCAAAA
>JARVLU010000179.1:9305166-9319451 GCA_031762415.1 Simpsonichthys santanae | reverse complement strand
AACTGGGACCCTGTGTACATAATTTTGTTTCATCACATGTACCACATGTGGTGCAAATGACAATAAAGATTCTCTGAAACTGACTCTTATAAAGTTAATCTTTTGTAGATGCATATCCGGTGGTTGCTTTCTGAGAGTTTCATACAGTTTTTTTCTAGTGGTTCATGTAATATTTTGCTAACAGACATACACAGACACGCCTTTCGGTTGTGGGGGACAATAAATCATTTAGAGCTCAGATTTAAATGTGACACACATAAATATCAGTTGACGTGCATGTGTTAATGTCAGTTTTCATCAAAGGCCGTGATCTTTTACTCGATTTAAAACGTTTCTCGTTTCTTCAGCGACGTTGAAGCAAGTTAAATCTGATGTCTGTCTGAGACAGAACACACTGACACAAACATTCAAGTCGAGTTACCTCGGAGGGGCGAGCATGTCCTCCAGAAACTCCTCGATCTTGTTGATGTCCGTCCTGACCTCTCCGTTGAAGGTGAGGAATGGGGGGTGGGTGCCCGGGGCCAAGTTCTGCAGGTCCACCGGCTTTCTGCAGAGCACACAAATACAAATATAAATAAATAAAATTAAAAAATAAAACAGGCTGCAAGGATGAAAACAGTGTGAAGTGCGTTTTGTGCTCATCTCCTGGACGCTCACCTCTTCAGGTCGACGGTGGTGACGTTGAACACCACTCCTTTGAGCCAGAGGATCATGAAGAGCCGCTGGGAGAAGGGGCAGTTCCCGATGCTTTCTCCATCACTGCCGGCCTGCACTCGAACGCAACACATCGCACGAGTCAGTGCTGCCGTGCGCTCTGACCTTATTTTAAAACAACCTCTAACATCAAGCACACAGCTCAACAGTTTGTCTTGTTGTTACATTTAGTTTGTTTCAGAGTTGTAGCTGGAGCAGGCTCAAACTTGAAGGATCACAACAGTAGCAACACAAAGGGTTAAATTGTGTCATCTGGACCGGTTTCTTTAAGTGAGAACTGTTTCGTCCCCCATCCAGAGGACTTCATCAGTCTACAGCCTGCCAACCAGATCTGTCCCATAGGTAGCCGTGTTAAAAGTCTACTTTAGAGATTCCAGCAGGAGGTTGGCTTGAAGGCTGAGGAAGTCCTCTGGATGGTGGATAAAATGTTTCTCACTTAAACTGGTCCAGATTACCCTTTTTTTAAATCTACCTGGACGATTGAGCTAACAAACCTTTTGGTCTTAATGAAAAGAAAGATCCTGGAATAATAAATAGAAAAAAGTTCAGCTTAATGACAGTTTCAAGCAGGTTGGTTTCTTTTTTTTTTTTTTTTTTTTGTGTTGAGACGTTTCATCCAAAGGACTCCATCAGTCTGAGGAGCCACAACAAACTCAAAAAAACACCAGTTTGCTGGTGATAAGATGGTTTCTGGAGCCTGCCTTCTCCCCCGTCGACTCCTCTGAGGCAGCCATCGCCAAAGTGGTTCAAAACATCAAAGTTCATGCTCAATAATCCAGGTTGACCTGACTGAACGTTGTTGGATTTTTTTTATTTGGGTTACTGAGCATGAACTTTGTTGACACAGGTTCAACAAATATAAACTTTGGTTTTCTAAAGCACTTTATGTCGTCCACCTCCAGAAGGCGTACAAGGTTTTATTTTCATCTGTGTGTGGTGTTAGCAAAATATATTGTGAATCAAAGGGCTGATTTTAACAAATGTACATTCAAAGTTGACTTGATAAAGTGCAGGGGTTCCCAACCCTGATCCTTGAGGAACACCATCCTGCCTGTTTTAGTTGTTTCTCTGCTCCTACACGCCTGATTTCAATCACCGGGCGGTTAACGGGCTCAGCATGAGGAAGTCATTAAATCACTGAATCAGGTGTGTTGGAGCAGGGAAACGACTAAAACAAGTAGGATGGTGTTCCTCAAGGACCAGGGTTGGGACCACAGATATAGTGTATGTAAAATGTACCGTAAAGAGTTTATAATCTGTTCTTAAGCATTGCACTTTGGGTAATATTTGTAAATCAAGATCCAAACACAAATCAGATAAAAAATGGTGAATGTTTGTAAACTCCTATTGAACCTTTAATTTTTTTTAACTGGTCACTTAAGGACAGAACACGTCGCATGTTGACTTTCTGGGTGAAGCATCGAGGCGCTTCCTCTTCGTCCAGCGTTTGTGTACCAGCTGAGGTATCGTGTGTCGGCACGAAGAGCTCCAGCACCGACACCGGATCCTCCGGCCCAGCTGAATTATTCATGCTGAACCCAACCCCCTGGTTCAGTGGCCTCTGGGGCAACGAGGGGCCTGCAGTCCTGCAGAGGTCCACAGCACTGACCTCACAGTGTTCAGTCCACTGATGACGTGTTCATTAAAGTCTACTGACCCCTGGTTTAAAGGGATGTATCTATGTAGAACCATCTGCATGTGTCCGTCAGCTCGAGCAAAGACAGCGCTGCCAGAAAAGCCCCTGAGCCAAGTGAACGCAGACCTGCCATTGACGCGCTCGGTTCGCTGTGGTGCCCGATGCTTCTGTGCATTGTTGCGACCGGGCTCACTTGCATGGGGGTAACACAATACACGGGCTGCAGATGATAATAGCCAATCATCATCTGGAACATGGAGGACAAAGTCCGTCATGGAGCACCAGACCTGAACACGAGTGGATGGAGCTGGAGAGAGAGCTCCTTTTCTGTTTGCAACTCTTTTGTTTTTTTATCCTAAAACAGAGGATTAGTTTTGATTTTCCACAGTTGGAGAGGGGGGAATCACACCGGAGTGAACACGGAAGCACCCCAACCTTTACAACCCACAACTTTACTGATCACTGCACCTTGTAGAGATGTTTTACTCCATGAAGAATTAACATCTCAGCCCCACAGTCAGCACAGAGTTCTTGATTCACACGTCAAGTGTAAAAATACACGACGGCTCCCGCTCGATGAGCAGCTGCCGTCCAGCATCGCAGGACACGTCTCAGGTCACGTCCCAGCTGGCAGCTGGAGGAAAAGGCTAATTATAGAACTGCAGCTACTTTCACTTCAGCTTCATGGGCCATTTTGGCCCAATGACAGCAGGAAGTTAATGCTCTCCACAACAATAACTTTACCTAACCAATCCGGTAAGTCCATATACAATGAATAAAGTTGTCTCTCAGTGGACCTGCAACAGTTTGGTTTCTTGAGGCCACGCTTCACTCCAGCTTAGTGCATAAACACGTCAGGTATGCAGCTCCCACCTCACAGGGGTCTTTCCAGCAGTCCTGCGAGGACCTGAAGAGGACTTTAAGCAGAGCAAAATGCTGCTGCTCCCCCCACCTAAAGCAGCATTTTCAGAGGGTCTTGTTTTAAAAACGCTCTAAATTTACAGCATAGTGATTAATAAGGTACTGATGTTACTGATGTTCAGCCGTTCATCCTCTCGTTCTGCTGGCTGTTGATTTGCTGCTGTAACGGCAGCTTCGGACAAACTCTTCTAAAGTGAACATCCAAGCAGTTCCATCGAGAATAGCTCGCTATGACTTGGTAGTCATTCTTCGTACAACCGGATTTTAACGACATGAGGACACCCGACCTCGTTAGAGCTCTGCAGCTCAGACGTTACAGTAGAAACGTGGTTCAAGGCTTAAACGGGTCGGATGACAGAACTGGTACTTTGACGTCGCTTACAGATTTTGCGCCATCACATAGGCTTTATGAAAACAGATTTTACCCGAATGCGCTTGGCTTTCCAGAATCTTTGCGAACTGTTTTTACGCTGACAGGCTTTGCACCAAAACGTGGGTTTTCTGACCTCTTCCGTCCAGCGTGTCTCTAGGACTTGTTTCCTCTCAAATCTCCAGACGCGTCCCGTTGACTTCCACTGTATCTGAGCTCAGAATTTACATTTAAAACAGGAAATGAAAGGGTCTTTTATAAATGGTACATGGACTGTACTTATATACACTTATCAACGGAGAAAAACTCAAACTACACATTGAATCTATATATGTATCGGGGTTATTGGAATCTGTGTTTTTACCAAGATCAATATTAAAGTCGCCACATAGAAAAACTTTTTTGTTACAACTCTTCACCAGTAATTCATTTAGTTTGTCAAATTAAACTGTAAATTGTTTCTTTTATGTTTTAAATTTGAAATGAATAAATATTAAATAAATAAAAATAATATGTATCACCTTTCTATCTGATCAAGACACTCAAAGCTCTTAACAACACATGTGCCTCATTTACCCATTCATACAACACATCTGTACAAAGAATGATCACATTCATACACCGATGGGACACACATTAGAGGCAATGAAGGGTTCAGTGTCTTGCCCAGGGACACTTCAGCATGTGACTGCTGGTGGAATTGAACCCCCAACTCTTGCACTGGAGGATGACTGCTCTAACCACTCAGCCACAACTGCCCATCACTTTACTGAAACACTGTTGACGTGACCCACACATGCTTCTGACACTTACAGCTCTCTACTCTGCATTCCTGTCCGCCTGTTTCATTAGGAGCACTGTCAGGAAGTGAAAGAAACAGGTCACCATGGTGACCCTAATGGAAATGTCCCAAACCAGGCTTGGGAGAAGAAAGTTGACAGATGTTGGATTGGTTGGCAGCTGCTGAGCTGCACCTTTCATTCCTCCAGGATTTAATGTTTATGCGTGTTTTGCATGAACAAGTGTAGAATGCATATGAAAAGAATGAGCACAAGAAAAAAAAACATTTTAAAGATCACGATTCCTTCGTGCGAGCTCGTTTCAGTGTGCTGCTACAGTTGTGGTGCCGCTGCAGCTTCCTGTCACAACAATCCTGGGTGATCAGGGGCACAGTGAGCCGTTCCACATGAAACTCTACCTCCGCTCTTGGGTTACGTGAGCTTTCCATATCACACGGGGACAGCCACCTAAAAGTTTAGCTGCTATTCACCCTGAAGGCTGGTCAAACCTGATGAAACGCTGCAGCCGTGGTCTTACCTTCACAAACAGCTCAATTTCAGGATCTTTGTCTTGGCTGTTGGTGGACATGATGTTTGGGCTTCAACGTCCAGCTCCTGCTTTATGTCCTGTCAAGCTGTTCTGCTCCTCTCACATCTACATCCTCCATGAAAAATGAAACTGTGGTCCTCTCTGAAATGATCCTTTCCCTCCAGGATTGATCCTCACACCCTGTGAAATTCTGCTCCGCTTTCAG
Source organism: Simpsonichthys santanae (assembly GCA_031762415.1). Taxonomy (NCBI): domain Eukaryota; kingdom Metazoa; phylum Chordata; class Actinopteri; order Cyprinodontiformes; family Rivulidae; genus Simpsonichthys; species Simpsonichthys santanae. The sequence continues at coordinate 9,314,276 of JARVLU010000179.1, read as the reverse complement.
TTTGAGCCCCCCCGGACTGATAATCCCTGTTTGGTGTGAGAAAATCAGCTCGAGCCTTCAGGTGAGGCTGAGTCGAGGTCCAGGTTTAAGCTCTGATTTGGACACAGATGGCGAGCACAGAGATCTCACCGGCACAAAGTGCACGACAGGTGTCATTCTGATCCGGGGCGGGGGGGTGGAGCCCCATCCCTCCCTTCTCTCCACTGCACTCCAACCAAACCCACAGGAATAAAACCAGTTGCATCTTATCAGAACCGTCTCTTTCAAACATCGCAAGTGAAGTTTTCATTATGATCCATCAGTTTAGTCACCAGACTGGTTTTATTGTCCAATTCATTTTTTAATCAGTCTGACTGGGAGCTCACAGTCTGTCATAATTATATAAATCCCACAACAGTTGCAAAAATAGGGTTTTTGTGCCACTTTTGGTTTCTCCGGCTGTCACTCGGTTTTAGAGCAGTAGTGTTCATGTTTTATTCATGGCTCACATGCGTCTGCTCGGGCAGGTTTTCTGTGATCACCAGACTTCCAGATGATTCCCCTGTGACTTATTGATGCCTGGCTTTGGTTTTATTTAGACAGGCGGTGGCGTTCGTTTACACAAAGCCTCCATGTAGAGCAACAAAAATAAACTTGGTGGAAGAAAACTGGGTTACAGTGTGTCTGGCTGAGGCTTGACAGATAAGAAAAAAATAATCCCATCACCTGAACGTAGAAAAAAAAAAGATAAAAAGAAAACATGAAAGGAAAGACAGATGTGATGAGGAAGATGTTTCTATTGATAGTGCAGCGCCCTCTTCTGGCTGATTAGCGTGTAGCACTGATAAAAACATGGCCTTGTGGAGGCAAAAATGTTTTCTGAAGGGAAGTTTGAGAAAATATATGTGGAGATGATCACTTAAAGGTCACATTTTTGAGTAACATACTTACTTTTTGTTCTCAATAAGACTGATACACATTATCTAATAGAAGTTTGTTCATTTAAATGAGAAACTCATAAATCTACTGTGATTTGAGAAATGTTGAAACTATGGTATGAAACGGCTATGTATCAAAGTACAGTTGTTTTTTGTTTTTTTTTTAACAGAGTTGAGTATGGTCAGTTATTCTGAGAAAAATATATGTATATATTCAATGTAAATCAGTGTTATGGTAAACAACCTATAATTGACATACACAATAATAAAGATCGCAATCTGCTGTTTTAACTCCATCTAAAGGTAAAAAAATAATAATAATTCTAGCCCTGTTGATCAGTCCAGCATTATCAATTCATAAACATATGTGATCAAAAATGATCCAAACTAATATGAAAAATATGTCTTATTAGACTGATTACATGTGGGTAAATTATGTTGATCAGCTGGTTTCAGCTGGTTAAGAATCAGTAGAAATTATGTCACACAGGAATATTCATTTACAGAACTTGAACCTTACAAAACCCTACAAATCTATTACATGACACAACGGCATACCATACAACACAAGTGCCATCTAGTGGCTGAAAATGGTAGTGTTCAATATTTTCAGTCAGAATTAATGAAAATGGTCATATCTCAGCTAAAAATAAAAAAATCCCTAAATATGTCGCTTTGGCGTATAAGTCACAGGGCATTCAAATTATGTACAAAAAAAAGTAATTTATAGGCTGAAAAATATGGTACGTACGTACATACTTACATGCACTGGTTTCCTCCCACAGACCAAAAACATGCATGTTGGGCTAATTTGGATAATGCTAACTTGTCCCTAGGTGTGAGTGTGAATGGTTGTCTCGTTTGTCTCTGGTCTCTATGATGGACAGGGGACATGGCACAGTGACTGCTAGAGATGGATTCCAGCTCCCTGCAACCCGGAAAGGAATGGCAGGTAAAGAAAATGGATAGATCTCTAAAACGTTGAGCATAACAAGCCCTTTAAGATCGTCTAAGAAGCCATTTGATTTGATTTTTGTTAAAGACAAAATGCAGCTCAAATCAGTGCCTTCTTTAGATAATCATTGACTTTCTGTATGAAACAGTAACAGATGTTCATGTCCTTCCTGAGCCAAGGTGAAGGGTTGTGTTTGAACTTTGCTCCTGTGTAAGACAAACACCATTGTCCTGTCTTCTTTACGGCTGTGACAGAAGCTCTCTGTGAGGCACCGAGAACATGAGTGTCTGATTAGCCAAACACCCAATATGTCTGCAGTAATCAGCTAAGACGACAAAGACTCGAGTGAAAAAGCTTTTCAGTGATGGCCTGCTCAGCTGTCAGCAAAAATAGACGAACACCCAACTCTCCTACTTTTATAGCACAGCTTGGGTTAATTTATGGCAGTCGTTGAAGATTAAACTGCTGAAAAATCCACCCACGTCTTGGATTTTCTCTGACAAGAGGATACAGAGTGAAGAGGGAGGGTGGGGTGATTCACAGTTACCTCTACAGAGATTTACGATCATCAGCTATTATAACTTTGAAACAACATCGAATGTTATATAACGGTGGTGAAAACGGGTGCTTTTATCTCTTTCTGCTGTAAATGAGTTCTGCTTTGATTTACTCAGATGGGAGGAGCGGGGACGACAAATGTGCTGTTTCTACTGTGAACTATGCTCCATGTCCATCATGACTGTGTGATAAGTATTTATGATTAAAAGATGAGCTTTTTATCAGGTTGGTGCTGTAAATGACAGGGGGGAAGTGTCCCAACAGTTCAATTCCATAAAGTCACATGTGAGAAGCAGGAACACATATGGAGGAGTAGGTTTTACAAATGATTAAAAGGTGAGAGTTTCTTCTACTTCTGTGATTTATTTCTGACTTTATGTGCATTAAATAGACAAACGGGACCGAGATAAAAATCATAAAAAAAGGTAAATTCAAGTTCAAAGGAATTCAAAGGAATACAGATCACTTTTGGCCCAGAGTTTTAAATTAAGATAATTTTATGTTTTGGTATTTGAAAATAACATGATACTCAACATGGCAAGATTTGATGTGACCTGTCAGTACATACCTAATCCTAACCCATCCGCAATTCACACCTTAGTCCTAAACCTAACCCCTGACCTATCAATGAGACTTGAATCTTATGTGGACCGGGCTTTGGTCCCCACAAGGAGCAGTTGGTCCTCACAATGTAGGATGTTTTGGAAAGTTGGTCCCCACAATGTAACATTATACTGACCCCCACCCACCCACCCCCATAATCCATTATACCTAAACATAAACATAAACCCAACCATTACCAGTGCATACCTAATCCTAAACCCAACCATTACCAGTGTATACCTAATCCTAAAACTAACCTAATCCTAAACCTAACCATTACCAGTGTATACCTAATCCTAAACCTAACCATTACCAGTGTATACCTAATCCTAAACCTAACCATTACCAGTACATAACTAACCCTAAACCTAACCATTAACAGTACATAACTAACCCTAAACCTAACCATTACCAGTACATAACTAACCCTAAACCTAACAATTACCAGTACATAACTAACCCTAAACCTAACCACTACTGGTACATACCTACTAGTGCATAACTAACCTTCAACCTAATCATTACCAGTACATACGTAACCCTAAACCCAACCATTACCAGTGTATACCTAATCCTAAACCCAACCATTACCAGTGTATACCTAATCCTAAACCCAACCATTACCAGTGTATACCTAACCCTAAACCTAACCATTACCAGTACATAACTAACCCTAAACCTAACCACTACTAGTACTTACCTACTAGTGCATACCTAAACTTCAACCTAACCATTACCAGTGTATACCTAATCCTAAACCCAACCATTACCGGAGTATACCTAATCCTAAACCCAACCATTACCAGTGTATACCTAATCCTAAACCTAACCATTACCAGTACATCCCTAACCCTAAACCTAACCATTACCACTAGTACATACCTAACCCTAAACCTAACCACTACAATACATACATAACCTTGAACCTAACCATTACCAGTACATATAATATTTTCCACCATACCTGTCACTCCGCCATATTAGTCGCATCAGTCCAAATATGTCTAAAAAAGTAGAACAATCCATAAATATGTCAATTTGTCGTATAAGTTGCATTTATTGTGCATCATCGCTGACACGTTGCATTTGTCTAATCATCACCGCTGACAACCTGGAAATGTGGGCTGGTGTTGTGTCAAAAATTGATGGGTTGTCAAATGGCGGCCGCGGGAGCGTGCACGGGAGGACTTTGACAAGAATTTAACGAGATTAACACAAAAAAAAAAACAATTATTTGTTTGATTGAAATTATAGAAGATGTTGTCTCTGTCTACCTTTTGCTTAATAAATGTACTTTGATGGTCAAATCAGCTGCATTTCAAAAGCCGATTCCCGGAAGCGGCGGGCACATGCAGAGGGTTGAGCCTCCTCATTTCTTCAAAATTTAACAAGATAAACACCTGAAAACAATTGTTTGCTCAAAATTACAGCAAAGGTGTGTCACAGCTGAAATTTTACTTAATAAATGCACTTTAATGGTCAAATTAGCTGGATTTCACTGGGGCTGTGCAACTGGTTTAACTTGCTCCAAGCGGCGAGCAGAATGAAGTTGGGGAGAACTGTGGAAAGCCGATTGTGTCATTAATAGTTGGTGAAGATTCTCAGTCATCCATGACATGGTAAATTCAAAAAAGATCAAGACAAAAACAAGAAAGTATAAAGTATAATAAACAAAGTCCAGTTGTTTTTGTCTTGAACTTTTTTGAAATTGTCATTATAGCCACGATTACCTATTATATGATACAATGGCATTCCTTACTTCTACTACTACTCTGCTGCCATTTAATGGCTGAAAATGATAGTGTTCAATTTTTTTTTCAGTCGGAATGACTGATGATGCACTTCTTATGAGGCCTGGCCATGCTTTGGGTTCTTAAGGAGCATTTGGTCCTCACAATGCAACGTGTGTTGGAATAATGGTCCTTACAAGGCATCAAACACACACACACACACATACGTATATATACAAACATTATCGCCCATTTTTCTCCTTTCTGCAGAGGGCAATTAATAAATACATAAAGTGGTATTGGTTGAAATGTTAGAGTTGCTCTTTCTCAATCTGAAAGTTGGTGGTTCGATTCCCAGGCCTTCTGATGGGTTTGAGTCTACTTAAAGTAAATTACAACTCATCTTGCCCCATGTGAGTAAAATCTACAAGGTTAAGCTGTTTTGTTGTCCATAGGCGCTCCAACAATTAAGAGCTCATCGTCCAGGTCAAACAATTGTCTTTAGACATTTTTCATATTTAGCCTCTTCTGCCTCATGACTAAAGTTTCATCATAAAAGTCCAAAGTCATCATTGATTGTTCCCTCCACAAAAACCAGCTACCATACGAAGCTAAAAAATATTTGTCAGGCATGCAGTGCACCTTTAGTTATAAGACCTGACAGTAAACAGGTTAATTATTAGACAAATTTTATGCCTCATGAAAAAGAAAAAAAAAATCACTGCTTACATAACATTGCCAATAAAAAAAACACTACTTTTAAATAAAAGCATCTCAACACAAACTTCTAAATATTACTATTAATACTTTACTGAAACATTAAATTAGTCAGACATCAGCAGTAAACTGTACTGTATTGATAAATGAGCTACAGGGAACAGCAGTGAACCTGTAATGGTAATGTTTCAGAATATTTCAAATATACTTAACAATTTCTAACATCTTAATCACTGAAATGTGCCAAATGATATCAACCAGAAAATAAAGTATATATTTTATTTCCCATGATTCAGTTAAAACTGAACTCATGTATGGTTTAGAATAAGTTGTATGTATAGTCATCCTATACAACAGTTGTTGAGGTCGTCTTGGTTTCTGGCGACCTTACCTTCACATAGAGGGAGATTGTTGGCTGGTTGGGGTCAGCTGGCGCCTTGCTGCTCTCGTCCAGAGTGACGTTCTCCAGGGTTTTGAGGCTGTAGTCCACGGTGTCCACCGGCTTCGTGTTGGGATGGGTGTATGACATTAGAATCCCGTCCTCGGCATTATCCTCATCGTGGATCTTGGGAGGGATGGGTAGGTTGTCGCAGGGGTCTTCATGGGAGGAAGAGGAACTCGAGGAGGAGGATGAGCGCCTGGACCAGTCGTGCCCCTTGCCGTTAACCTCTTCCTCCAACAAATTCAGTTCAGGTGGCAGCTCCATTGACGCCACTAGATTCTCATTCTTGGTTTCCTCTTCATCACTGGAAGATGAGGAGGAGGAGGACGACGATGAGGAGCTGCGTTTGTCCTCTTCCTTGATTTCCATGTACTCCGGAGAGTTGCAGTCCCGCTCCGCAGAGGCGTGAACCTGCACCTCACTGTACACTGGCTCCCTAGCCTCTCGCGAGTTCACATACGTGTTCTGTTGATCCCTGGCCCGGTCAGAGTTCTCGTATTGGGGCTCTCGGTTGAGGCCGTCAGCTCCAACGCGGTGTTTGTTGTGTCCATTCTCTGGCTCGATGTTCTCGTAGACATTTTCCATGTTTGCTGGCTTTGTTTGGGGGAGCAGACCTTGGTGTATGAATGTGGAGGAACAGCTCTGGGGTGGTTGCACAGTCCGCCTGCCTTTGGCTGACTGAACGCCTGGGCAAACTCCAACAATCATAAAAGACCTTTGATCCCGCAAGTTAACAAGTGAACAATCTCTGACATTTAGGCAGGTAGTTTTGTATTAAAGAGATACAGCTCCTTGGGTGGTGAATAAAAACATGACAATGTTCTTTATCAGCTGTTCTCTGCCACACAAGTAATGAACAAGCATTTCTGATAGCTGTCAGTTTGGGTTTATCTAATCTTGGGTAATGCTTTTTATTGAGCAGTTGGAGTAGCCATTAAAGTCTTGCTTGTTTTAAAGCTAAAAGAGAAGCTAGAAATGACTGACATAGACAGGCACCGGCCTCAACAAAACAAAAAAAAGCAACAGTTTGTCAGCTATTAACCGTGATCAACTGGTTTTCAGCTCGACTGACATGACCAGTGGCAGAACTTGATTCTTTTTGCCCCACGTCTGCACCCAGTTTTCCATCGTACAGTATGTGTAAGGTGTTTAAATTCACGTCAGACGGTTAAATTCACGTCAGAGGGAGAACAAAGGGCGTGAGAAGGTACTAAAAGGACAAGGACTGTCATCAGAGGTGTGTTTGTTATTCCCTTTTCTGTTCAGACTATATTCTTATAAATAGCAGCCACCTAAACTGGAGTCAGAGTTCTGTTTTTTGAGTTTCCACTCTTGTTTTCACTTTCAGGATGAGTGTCAGACGGTGTTTGTTTCAGCTGGGCGGGGCTAATATTCCTGGCAGCACCTGACCAGCTGTTCCCAAACAGACGTATTTACGACTGGGCTGATGACAACCTTGCAAATTTTAAGCTGATTCTAAAATCTAATCCTTGTTATTCAACTTGAACCCCCCTTCTCTGCTGGTGAGCATTGTCAAACTTTAGTTTAGAACCCTCGGATGAGATCTCCTCTGGCGTCAGACCTCTGAGACAACCAGGGAAAACAGCTGTTCTCTCCCTCTGTCAACACATCTTCTGCTCAGCCCTTACTCTCCTGGATCCCTGAAACACACAGGCTTCCTGCTGGAGACCTGCAAAGACAAACAGTAAGACCCGACCTCAAACCTTCAACAATTCCATTCTGGAAAAATACTCACCTGTGGAACCACCAGGTCTGTACATTTAACTTCTGCAGACAAACTTGCTTCCAACTTCCTGTGCTTTTCAAAATAAATTATTTCTCTTTCAGGGCTGTCAAACTCAAGATACAGAAGATTGCCAAAAAATAAAAACTTGGTCCAAACCATGATCAGTTTCAGTCAATATTAACTCATGTCAGATACCAAACATCCTTTCTTTGTAGCAGGTTCTTCAGCAAGGGTTTGATCAGCATCATTTGATGTTTTCTGGTGATTTTTCCACATCAAAATCAAAGATTACTAAAAAAATCACCTTTGTTTCTGGCCACAAAGTTGACCAACTGTCACGAGAAGTCTGAACTAAACCAAAGCCCTATTCGCATGCCATTAGTTTGGCCTAGGGACCACATGTAATAAATAAATTACTCCCCAACGTCTGCTTTTCATGTGGTGCATTCGCACAGGATTACCAAAGACTGAGATTTAGCTGAAATTTACGTACAGTATATCTTCCGGATATGATGTTAACACACTGCGTTGTCACGATCGGGCTGGTCCATGTAATGTGATTAATGTGCGGCCGGGCCAGTCTCAGGCTTTGATGTCGTTTTATGAATCAGCACACAAGAAAACTAAAGAATGCACAATATAAAACTGTGTTAATCTACTTGTTGAGGAGGAGGCAGGTAAACGTCCAGTTTCAGAGATTAAAAAAAGGTCACGTTAAGCTCAGATGGACAGCTGTCACGGAACGTGTGCGTGAACAGCCGCGCGTCAGCTGAGCCACCGGTTGAAATGGACTTGTGACCTGTCCAGGGTTGCTGGACATGGGCACCAGCGACTCCCGCTACACAAAAAGGAAGAAGCAGGTAAATGTAATGGATGGATGGATAGGTCAAATGATCATGCACACATCTCCGCACCTGTTGTCATCTGCGGTGAAGGAAGTAGCAGCATAAAAGCCAAAGCAACAAAAACATAAAATAAGTTGAAGCAAGCAGCATGTTTGGTTAAAATAGCTTGTTCTATATTTTTCCAAATGATTTTGCTTAAACAAAACAAAAACAAAAAAAACACCTCATTACGTATCGGATCCTGCCCATTTCTGTCAAAATCACAGAGATGACTCAGAGTTCAGCAAAATATAGTAGGTAGTTTGCAGGGGGATTTTCACTTTACAAATTACTGACATGGCCGATTTGCATGGGATTAACAATCTCTGTAATGATTACAAATAGTGTGTGGTCCCTAGATAAAACTAATTCCGTACGAATAGGGTTTTAAGTATACAGGTAGTCACCGACTTACGGCACCATCGACTTATGGCATTTCGGACTTACGGCGCCGCCCCCGGTGATGTCATCACACCTCACGTTGCCTTTTTTTTGCAGCATTTTATTTTTTTTTTTTTTTTTTTTTCGATTTTTTGAGGGTATTGTGTTAGCTAACT
>JARVLU010000179.1:9132745-9144102 GCA_031762415.1 Simpsonichthys santanae | reverse complement strand
TTATAAGACTGAGCTGAATACAGCATCTCAGACTGAGGAAGTCTTTCGGACGAAAGACGAAACGTTTCTACTTTTTTTTGCTTTGTTTTGTTTTGTTTTTTTGAATGTCCAGAAGACCAGACTTAGCTTTTTTAGATTAAAAGTCAAGATTTTCTGCAGAAAGATAAAACAATTAGGTTTGAATCAGGGGTCTAAAATGAACTCCTTAGCAGTTTACATCAAACCTAAAGAAATGTTTCAGTCATTTTGAAATGTCTGTGTTAAATTTGGGAACAATTAATATCTTACCTGTTCTAGATACATCTTTGTCTGGTGAAATGAGTTTATTACTGACTGGACCACTGAGCTAACTGCTAGTCCAAACGCTGCTGGGACTAAAGTGAATGGTTGTGGTCCTAAAACAACTCCCAGTCTTTAAAATGTTACAGCGGTTTATTAGACAAACCTTTACACTGCTGTCAGCTCTACATTATGTGGGCATTTACAAGCAACACCAGCAGCTAGCAGTAGCACAACATGTGCACCCTGGAACACTTTTGGGAGAAATATGTTGCCATTTTACTAAAACAAACAACTGACAGCAATGTATGAATTTGTAAAGTCGTGTTTGCATGAATGGCTGTAATATTGTGAATCAGATTTGTGGAGGGAATTAAAGTTAAGACAAAACAGAGTAAACAAAAATGAATCATCCACTGCACGTTAAACAATTAATGATGATGGTAATGGTTAGTTGGTCTTCCTCACATGGTCTAGCCATTAACTTATTCAGTTCAGTTTATTTATAAGCTCCAAATCACTGAACAGAAACGTTCACATACATAATAAAAAAAAAAAAAAAGCCAATTAGTAAAGTGAAATAAAAACATTTGATTGGACCATAAACTTTTCATATTTATATAAAGTTTTCTTATTGGGTGCATTATGCTTCTGTAATTTACTACCATTAAATTCAATAATTGCTTAAAATTACTGAAATAATTTCTTCAAATAACCAAATATTTGTAATCTGAGGTTTTTAGCATTTAAATATTTGAAAATCAACAATCGGTCTTCAACAGCTTTTTGCAGTGTGGACTTTACATTTGTTTCTGAAAATATGAAAAATAATGAAGCAACTCAACCGTCCTGTCAGACACCAACTCTTATTTCTCCAAAATGAAGTTGTTCACACAGCTGTCTGCAACATCTGTTTGGTAGGATTTTAATTAAGATAGTACAAAAGTTAAAATACTGTTTAAGAACTCTACTTCAGATTGTCTGAAAAATCTATTTACCCATTAAATTTAGGAAATAAAACTTTTGGAAATGTTCTGTGAATTCAGTACTGATTATAAACATGTTTTAAAGTATGACGACTTATTGTAAGCATGTTCTTATTAGGTACCTAAACTTGCAGATTTCCTCTGGCTCTTACATTCCATGAAAACACCGTGTGTACTTTTTGTTTTTAAATCAAGTACTCCTGTTTTCCCGTTCTGTCGCTGCTCAGGACTCCATCGTTTCAGCTCAGTAACATGGAGAATCTTTTCAAAGTCTAGAAGTGGCAGTTTTACAGCCGACGTCTCATTTTTCTTTACAGGAATATCAGAGAAAGGCGACATGAAAAGCCCCGAGACGAGCCTCCACTGTGAACCCACCGCTGTCGAAGAGGCCACACCAGAGATGGACAGACCGCTGCAGCAGGTGAAACCCACACAAACCTGAACCTGAACGCATCTTGGTGAAACATGACCTGCTGTGTGTGTGTGTGTGTGTGTGTTTACAGGCTGAGGAGACTGAGCTGAACACTTGTGACACAGTGACTGTGTGTGGAGAAGTGTAGAAACTGCACCGTGCATTCTGCCAGCTGTGAGCTCTTATCCCTGTCCTATTCTCTAAATCATTTCAAACTTCATGATAATGGCTCTTTTGTAGGGTTCTTTAATGTGCAATAGTTTATTTTGTTCGTTTCCTGAATGGTGCGTAACATTTACTGAGCAGCTGAGGATGAAGTGCCTTTGTAGCCATTTTTCAAATCATAAATCTTCCAATCTTAACAGGTGTTGCCTCTCCAACAGTGTTTGCTTCACTCCATTATCATGAAGCATGCTTTGCTTTCACTGGAGTCATTACAGTGATTTTTAAATATCTGAGCACAACAGCACCTTTTAACAATGTGTAATTTTTTTTATTTGTACAGTATTTGTATTTTTTTCCTTGAGTATTTTGTCTTTGTATCTGTTGTTTATAAAAGTATATAAATTTATCACTCCTGTGGACTTTGTCTTATTTAGAAAAATTGGTAAAAATCCATCATGTACAAATAGATAACAGACATGCATATTTCTTTTAACAAGTTAAAAATCGTTTTACACAAACTTATGGAGTAAATTTGATCTTTTACATAGATTTTTGTTAAGAGCGTACAACACAATTAAAAAAAATAGAATTTAATGTATATAGTAGACCTTGACATGTTTAAGTTAAATTAGCAGCGTTAACCAAATGAGAAGAAACTGTTTTAAGTTCACTTTGCTCGAGATCGACAGTCTTGGTTGCGGTTTCTCCTTCGTAGGTTCATAAAAAGAGCTGAAGCAAAGATTCATGTTGAAGCATCACAATACATTGAGGTCCACATCAGAGGCACGGTTATATCAGACCATCCTCAATATGGACTCACTGCCATGTTTGTTTTTTCTGTTTAGAAAATCCAACCTTAACACAAAGTTCAGTGCTGGAGAAAATTGATGTATTTTCCTTGGGCTGTTCTCTTCGTCAGGGGGTCGCAGCGGTGAGCTAACTCACAAAGATGTGGCATTTGTTTTATGCAGGATGCCCTTCCTAACCATCAAGCTACAACAGCCACATGTGGAGGGGGGTTAAGGACTTCACTCAAGGACCCAGATTAAGGAAAATGAGGGGGTGGGCAGGGTGCGTCACCTTTTTCAACAGACTGTCAGATCACCAATTTGCCTTTAACATCTGCACCACCACTCAGGCTGTGTGTGTGTGTGTGTGTGTGTGGGGGGGGGGGGGGATCCAAAGTCTGAATGTTAAGTGTAGGGAAATAACAGAATATAACTTCAGATTAGAGTCGAACATTTTTATTAGAAAACAAAAATACTATGGTGCAACAGAAAATGGTCTTTCAGAAAAGAACTGGAGGAGAGTCATGGCTCCGATGCACATCTCACCTGAGGCAGACAAAAAAAAAAAAAAGATAAATGGACTGTACTTATCTATGTACTTCTACTTTATCAAGATACACAAAGCTCTTTACAACACAATCTGTGTCCTCATTTACCCATTCATACAGCACTCTACTACATCCATACAAAGAATAATCAGTGTTTTAGCACATTCATACACCAACGGGACACATATTGGAGGCAATGAGGCATTCAGTGTCTTGCCCAGGGGCACTTCAGCATGTGACTGCTGGTGGAATTGAAACACCAAGACTTTAAACACCTAGATTCATTAAATCTAGGCGAATCATTTAGATTAATATTTTATTTAGAAATCATAAAAACCTGGGCACCACAGCAGAGCTTTGGCCACTTGAAGTTGTCTGAATGCTGCGGTGTCACTCACCTCTGCAGGTGGACTCTACTCCTGCTTTTTGGGGTTATTGACAGCAACATAATGGTACAGCACGACCAGCAGGAACAGGGACACGCCAAGCATGTTGGCAAAGATGGCCAGCTGCACATCCGTCACCATCCTGGAGATGTCAGAGCATGAGAAAGGACGAATGGGTCATGGTGGGTCAGTGATGATGAACGATTTATCATAAAACTCTTGGTTTTGTTTACGAATCATTCTCAGGAGTGTGGATCAGTTTTAGGGTCCATCACTTGTTTTACCAGGTGTAGCCATTTATTACTCAAGTGATTTCTCTTTAAAGTCATAAGAGTACGTATATTTAATGCTTTTAAGAAATGCCGTCGTGATGTTTAACAATGAAAATCTATCGTGAAATCATTGGTTTGAATGACGTAACAAGCTGCGGTTTTATTAAAATTTTTAAATAGCTGCACAGTGAAATACATATTGTTAAACATTTTACAATCTACGAGTGCAGTGACATTGTTAAGCCAAACTAGCCAGCCCAATATATATATATTTTTTTTATCACAGTACTTTAGTGTTCCGGCAAAATGTGTAATGCTAACTTAGCTAGGTAGCTAACAAGAGCAACAAACGAATAAACGTGCGAATGCGATTAACAAAGTGTACGAAATTCACACAGATTCCAATATTAAACTGAAGTTTCGCTAAGGTAAACGTAGTTCCTACCTTTTTCCTTATAATGGTTTATTTTTTTTATCCTGGTTGAGCGACTCCAATTTCTCTTGCAGCACACAAGTAAAATATGTAACTTCCGGTTGCGGCAGAAAGCCACGTCACGTTTAAAATGGTCACAGAATTTATTTTATTTATTTATTTATTTATTTTTAACAAACAAGACCTGAACACAATCAAATTGTTGATGGTACTTTAAAAAATATAGATTTTTTTTTCATATTTGACATAAAAAGAAATAAAAACGTTCTTTTTACAGTACAGTTCCATCCATTTACAGCAAGCTGATTTATCATTTAATGTCCCTTCGACTGTTTTCCATTACATGTACAGTACAGTATACGTATTTGTAATACAGTATTTTTTATTCTAAATGACCTAAATCACAATATATTCAAGTACTGTATCTTTAATGTCATTTCAAATGTATTACCACACCCCATTCCAGCTAGAAAGAAATGTCCTAGAAATAGCAGTCATTTGTGATTATTGTAATCTATTTAAGACAGGCAGAATTAAGTTTTTCAGAATCAACATTTTAATCGCAAAAGTCTGTTTGTAATATATTTGTGGAGAACTTGACTGGGTGTTATCTTAATGTAAAGCAGGTGAAAATGTTATGATTGAAACAACTACGTTGTAAATATCTTCAGTACATAAAGTTTTTATTGATGTTTGAATTTTTAACTAGAATGAACTGAATTATACACTTTTGTAATACAAATCCTGGCTAGTCTCCAATGTTTTAAGTAATGTTAGACAAATAGATTTCTTTCAAACAGGCTCAGTAGGGAAGGCCTTGTCATGCAATGTTTGCCTGTTGTAAATTTAGATATGTCCAAGATTTTCAATTTAAAAATGAAATATCAAACAACAAATAATTGTTGTTGTTGTCATCATCCTTAGTTTGTAGCCAGGTCTCTCTTGTAAATGAGTCCTCGAGACTCAATGAAAAGGTTGATTGAATGAATCCAAAGTAGCGTGTTTGATTAATTACATGATACAACAGTCTGCTATACTATGGGCGTGGCTCCGGTGATTCGACATTGCCTCACCCGGCGTGAAGACAGCAGCTAAGCTAGATGGTGCTTCAAGTCGGCAGCTAACGTTAGGGATTTGCCTCTTCTTTAGAAGAGATATTGATTATCTCATCGTCAAGCCTCACTGTGTCGCCATGGCTCTTTACGACTATGTTACTCAGGAGCAGCTTGCGGGCTTTGACAAATACAAGGTACGAGTGATGAACTGTAATAGCAGGCTAGCTGCGAGCCATTGAACCATTGATAGCTGCTGTCACGATCCACAGGGTGCTTCCCTGATGATCGTCAAGCTGGCTAAACTTATACCGGAAAGTATCCAGTTTTTACACAAAATAAACAATTAATGAGGCTACAATGGTTAGGGTAAGTTCAAACTCTGCGCCGCAATTCTCTAACAAATTTATTATTATTATTATTATTATTATTATTATTATTTTACTGTTCACTTTACTAAAAGGCACCACCTATAATCAGACAGTCCTTGTAATTTCTTGACATAAGTCGTTGTATATGAGCGCCTGATTTCAGTAGTGGCATACTTGTTCACTTTAAAAATACATGTACTGTATACTGTATTCTCAGAGTTTGTGCGAAGTAAAAGGAAAAGTTAAAGTAATGCCTTTGCGTCCGATGAGTGGCGCTTTTATTTTGAAATGCAGAACCGGAAGTTTTCTGTTTTACGACCGTGAGCGTTGCATTGGTGCAAGAAAAGCTAACAGCTAGCTGCTGTCACTCCCAGTTCTCATTTAAGAAGGCTCCTCAGAACATTGCTCCCCCCCCCCCCCCACACACACACACACACACATTTCAGAACTTGTCGATATAGTGATATCTGCACGTGAATCTCGTTTATTGGTGTTTATCTCTGCCAACACTAATAAAAGACCTCCATGTACTCTAGGAACCCATCAGTGGGAGTAAACCCACTGAGTTCTGAACCAGAGGAAACAGGGACTCGTGTGTAAATACTGTACAGTTAAAAGCTTTGTATTGACCATATAGCGTTGTTTTGAAGTTGTCATACATCGTCTGTTAGCTTGTAACTGATAAACCTTTTGTTTATCCAGTAAGTTCCTGTAGAGATAGAGGTATCTGGTATTAATTAACAAACTGACTGAAGGAATTCGAGTTATTTCATAAGATTAAGAACTTCACAGAGAAACTAAATTTAACTTGGTGGCTATCTGCATATGTGAAGACTGGATGTGCAAAAATCATGACTAGTATGAAGTAATGTGTTGCTTGTACATTATCTGAAGCTTATTTCTACTATAAGTTAAAATCGCATCCTTATTTTTTCAAATTGCCTTCATTTTTCCATGTTTTTGGTCCCTCAGCCTCACTACTACCATTATTACAACAACATTCACCTGAGCAGTTCAGCCTGAGGGACTTTTTCTTTTTTAAATAATTGCCTGTAAGTTGACTTCTGGTAGCTGATGTACTAAAAAAAATGTTATAATGTTGATTTGTATAAACTAGGGATACACAATATTATCGGCATGTATCATATTGGCCGATATTATCGATAAAGTTAAATATCAGACATCGGCCATTCCATCAAAATAAATCACAGATATAAAAGGCGCTGTTTTTACACACACTTTATACAGGATTGTTTATACTGTATATATATTATTGAGCATGCATCCGGGTAGTGTATATACTGTGTGTGTGTATATATATATATATATATATATATACTGTATGGTGCTGTTTTTGTATGACAACCCAGTGACAAGGATGCCTGCAGCGCCAGCACATTATGACATCACACACGCCATTGAGTTTAAATTTGTGAAAATTGCACTGTTAGAGTGTTGTTATTGTGTTAGAGGGAGTAAATGTCATGAATAAATTTGACATTAAACATAATCCATGTTGAAGTGTTGCATCATTTTCAACCCCACTTTTGGCATCTGCATTTGGTGGCAGGCTAAATTGACAAAGACCATGCAGAAAAATGTAGTATTTTAATTCCACAGCAGAAAACGTTATGTAGTCTCTGTAAGTAGGTCTAAGAAAAATATATCTGTATTGGTATCGGTTATCGGCCAAATAAGTTTTAACATATCAGCATATCGGATATGGGCCAAAAATCCAATATCATGCATCCCTAGTTTAAACCTTAGTTGTTCTTTGTATGAGAACAAATGTTCTCATACAAAGAACAAGCAACAAGAGCAGTAAAAGTTTTAAACCATCTTATATCCATTTGAAGCACCCTTATTACTATTCTGTTTAAATTATTTGTCCTGTATCTTGTGACACAGTTTAAAAAAAAATTAAAACACAAAAAAAATGCACCAAAACATTCGGCTCCATCTGAAATGGTGTGCCCAGCTATACCATAATGTTTGGTACACTGTATATAATGTTGACAGAATTAGCCAAAGGAGACAAAAAGGGATATCAGTGGTGAAACATGAAAAAGAAAAGCCGAGCCATAAAGATCAGTCCGAATATAATTTTGTAATGTTCAACCCAGTTTAATGATGATGAAGATGATACACAAACTTTTGAATTGGCTAAAAGTTTTAAATAATTTGCAAACAAACTCTTTTCACTTCCCACAAACGTACAAAACTTATACATCAACACAGGGATTTGTGTCGTCTTTCACCCGGTGTGTGTCCCGCACTGTTATAGGACTCAAAGTTTTCCTCAAACATACGCAGAATACAGAAAGTGCACACCATGTTTCCATAGACTTTAGTTGTATTTTAATTCAAAATATTCTCAAAAATGGAAGTAAAGAGTGGTTTTAACTTGTAAAGTTCACATGTATTACTTCAGAAATACTTGAGATACGACTTATAGGTTTTCACACAGCCACTGTCTGAGGCTTACATTTCAGTGTGTATTTTTATCTGCTGCTCTCTAACATGTGGAGTGAGAGACACAGGTGGTTACCATGGTGACTCTAATGAGCCAATGGCAACATCATCTCTTTACCTTCCTTATCTAATTCATCAAAATATTGGTATTTATTTCTAAATTAGACCAAAAAAAAATCCAGTTCATTCTACTCTTTTTTTTTTTTTTTTTTAATTAAATTAAAAAAAAATTTTTTTGTGAAAGAGATGAACTATAAATTGTGGTTGCAATGTTTAATTTTAAATGTAGTAAATTACTTTTTTTTTTTTCAATCTAACAAACACACTCGTTACATGTTTAACATGACCACACTGTTGTTTTATGAAGTGTTTTCGGCATACATACTTCTAATTTGTGTTTTTATACAAGTAAAATAGCCTCATGTACTACAGTACCAGAGTACTGTTCAGTACAGCTTGTGTACATGGTTGAAGTTGTGTCATAGCATTACTCTGTGGTTGACATGATAAGAGTTTACAGATTAAAAAAAAGATAAATATTAACACTTTTTCAAACAAATAAAAGTAAATATTCTATTAAATAAAAATAAAGGTGAAAGTTGGACAAAGTCTTCAAAACTCACATATAGCAGATATTTTATACGCGCTTGTTAAACCGTATGAACGTCTGGCAACGTAAAGCTGGATCTCTTACACGCGTTTATGATGCTCGGATAAAGTTGCAGCAACTAGACGTCTGCTTGTTTGGGTCTTTGAAATGACACGTCACCTGAATGATCCAGTCTTTATTTTTGTTTGTGTGTTGTTGTTTATTTCCTCCACAGTACAGCGCGGTGGACACAAACCCCCTGTCCGTCTATGTTATGCATCCTTTCTGGAACAGTGTAGTGAAGGTGAGGGAGACCTGCAGGCGCTCCATCATTAATGAAGTTTCCATGAATGGCAACGGGTGTTACGGTGACGACGCAGCACTTTACTGGGATAATTATTTCAAACCTTTCCAAAACAATGTTTTGAATATTATCATGTGTCTGCTAAGCTGCATCTCTATATATTTTATATATATTTATATCTATTACACTGTACGTATCTCTTCCTGATTCATATCTGTAGTCTTTATCTGTCACCGTATCTTTGCTTTATGTGTGATGTGACATTATTTAAAACATCTGCCTGACAGACAACATAGAGCCCTTAAAGTGGCATCAATTACAGAATTGTTTATTATAATAAACTAAATGACTTGATGATAAGCTGTTTTTTTTAACCATTTATTTTCATCTCTCAACAGTTTCTACCAACGTGGTTGGCTCCAAACCTCATCACGTTTACAGGTTTTATGTTCCTCGTGTTGAACTTCCTCATGTTGGCCTTCTACGACTTTGACTTCACTGCCTCTTGTACGTCCTTGCGCTTTGTTCATTTCTTATAAAAGAGTGTTGTCGCGTATATTTTGGTTTTGCTCCTTGAATCCAAACTCATCACCCGTTGCTCTGGATGATTCCTAATTCAAGCTGACACACAGTTCACGTTTGTTTCTACGAAACGGTTCTGAATCCGTTTCAGGTGGTTTGACTGCATGAGGTCCGCTCTGAAGCCTCTGTTCACTGGTGCTCGTAAAATGGCATAACGCTGTTTCTCTCTGACTGACAGCACCTGATGGCACAGTGACCACAGAGGGTCCAGGCAGGTCTAAACAAGCAGAACAAACGTTAGAGACACTCGTAGTCCACTTTTATTAATAATATCCTGGCTGAATTCTAATAAACAGTTCATTACATCTATTACTACCCCCCTCATACACACCCCTTAAAAAAAAAGGCAGTGTGTTTAGAACAGGGGTTCCCAACTGTGGTCCTTGAGGAACGCCATCCTGCGTGTTTCAGTTGTTTCTCTGCTTTGACACACCTGATTTTAATGACTGGGTGACTACCAGGCTTCTGCAGGTCAGGATATAATTAAATCACTGAATCAGGTGTGTTGAAGCAGGGAAACAACTAAAACATGCAGGACGGTGTTCCTCAAGGACCGGAGTTAGGAACCACTGGTTTAGAATATTCCCAAGGGTTTCTATTTAATCAGCAGCAGCTGAGCAGATTGTTTTTTTCTTTATCTCAAAACATCTGCTCAGCTGCTTCTGTGGGATCACCTCAGATCAGTAAGAGGTCCAACATGAAGGACTGAGACAGCTTCCTGTTTGGACTGCTCCTCTGGAGGTGGACTTGAGAAAATTCAGACTTGTTTAATACTAAAGAGTTAATTTAGTGTCTAATAACTTCACCACAGCTTCACTGTGTGAACAGGATTTGTGTGATCTCTTTAGGATTCAGTTCTTTGTGTCATCTAAATGTTTAATTAACAGACATTTGCCATTTTGACCGTTTTTCCCGTTCGTCTTTAAAAGCACGGCTAAACCAAGTTACACATAATTCCACTTCAGACTCGACTCAGTCTTGGCTTGTTTTCGTTGAATGAGAATAGTGTTACTCATGCGTTTGTGCTCTTGGTGGTGTGTTTATGTATTAACATCCCATGTTTCCCAGCTGCAGGACATGAACACGTGCCTAGCTGCGTCTGGGTTGCTGCAGGGATCTTCAACTTCTTAGCCTATACACTCGGTGAGTTCTGACCTCTGCAGCCTCTGAGGCTTTCTGAGAAGTTGGGGTGGGGGACCACCGTGACTCTGACAGGCTTGGTCTCCCGCAGCTTCAGAAGACAGTCTTGGTTGTTAGTATGTTGTTTTTGATCTGACCATAAACTCTGCTCAGCAAGATTCAGGACGAGCTGCCAGATGTTGATCTGCTGCTGTCGGTGTCAGAGTTTTTGTGTAAAACTTTAAGGTCATTTAGCACTGGGGAGGGACATTTCAACCCAAATTACATGTCAAATTCTGCTGGATCATTATTGCCAAAGAGGTGGGTTTTAAGGTTCTTCCCTGTTGGTGTGTATTCATTTGTCTTGTTAGCACGTCATGAACCACTGGATGGACTAATGAAACTCAAAGTATTCACTGGGTGTACAACATAATATTGATTGCAGTCAATCAAACTCAAGACGTCTTCCACACCCCACTGATCTGAGAATATACATAGATGTCTGTAACTCAGTTTAAAGCATCTGTGACATGATTTATGAACTTTGCAGAAAGTGGCACAACATAAATATCTTTTATCGTTCAACTATGTTCGTTTTT
>JARVLU010000179.1:8775729-8789799 GCA_031762415.1 Simpsonichthys santanae | reverse complement strand
TCACTGACGGAACACTGCAGGTAAAAATGTCCTGAGAGCGCACGCTGTAGCTGCACTCACGTAGTGACATGTAGGAGGACATGTCCAAACCATCTCAGTCTGGCCTCTAACTTTAGTGTTGTAACTGTTGTGGTCAAACCTAGAAAATAACATGTTGCGCAATTTCATGCGATGTAGAGAGAATATGTGTTGTGAATGACTCTCAGCTACTACCATGTTAACCTTTAGCTTGATAGCTGTAAAGTTTCTTAAATTATAGCTATGTAAGCGTTGACTTTGACTACAAAAAGTTATCAGTTGTAGACGTACATACTGTATACAATTAATTTATGAAAGTTTTATTGAAATCTAGTGTTTCATGAATTATTTTGCTAACAAACAAACAGTGTTGACTCTAACACTTAATGCTAAAGTTTAAGACAAAGTAGTGCAATGCGTAGCATTTGCAGTATGTTTTGTGAGTTATTCTCAGCTACAACCATGATACTAAATATTAGTACAAATTTTGAAATATTAAGTGAATTATACTAATTTTGGGAGTTTCTATGGGCATTTGGTTATGTCAGCCATCTTGGATCAGGTTAACTCCATAAGTTAAACAGCTGTAGCTGTAAATGTAGTGATTACTTTCTGTAAGTTTGTTAAGAACTCATTCAGCGGTTTGTGAAAAATGTTGTAACAAACAGAAACACTCACACCTCCAGACTCGGCAACAACTTTATCTCCTGCCAGTTATCTACAAGCCACTTGTGGAAACTTAAGGGACTGTACATCTCTGGGGTTAATGTAATTCCACTTAAAACAATCTCATTATGTCTTGTTAAAACTTGAAGGAAAGGCATCGGATACGATCTGGGAGTCTCCCTGGATTTAACGCAGATGTCTCTGGATTGTGTTTCCCTGCACGCTGTCTCTCTGTGTTTGGCCTGGTTTACTGATACAGCACAGATAATGGAACACACACACACACCAGTACACACAGGAGCGGTTCAGAGGAAGAGTCACAGGAGGAAACTCAGCTGTGCACTGTTAATGAAAAGCCTGCCTGTCAGGACGTCCCACATTCCAGGATAAACAAAAGAGGAAGTGGGTCTTTCTCCTCTGCGACACGGCAGGGATGACGCTGCGCGGAGAGAGGGGAAGGAAACGCTGCTTTCCCGACCTTTGCCTCGATGTCTTATCTTACCTGGCTGACAGACTTCCCCACTCATCTCGTTCTCTCTCCATCTGAGTTCATCTTTCTGCTGAGTCCCTCAAACCTGCTGTCTGATCCACTCTCCTCTCGGTCCCATCAGCCCGACAGAATGAGGTTAAAGAGCCCATGTGAGTCTTGCCCACACGGACTCAGACTCGTCTCAGAGGTCTGACACTCGGGCAGTGAACACAACAGTAGGTTTTCACCAAGTCTTTGCTGCTTTGTGTTTGGGCTGTCGCCTTTGAAACGTATCTTTTCACGCCAAACATCATATTTCATCTTTGTAGAAAAGAGTAAACGAGCCCATTCACCACGTATCCTCTTCATGTCGACAGCCTACAGAGCAAATACTGAAGTGATTGACTCTCCCCCCCTTCTTTTTTGTGCATGTCTGTGGTGATTTAAGTGGAAGTCCTTCTTTTCTGATCGTTGGGAGCAGGCCGCTGCAGGGGCTGGGTCGCTCAGTTGCCAAGGCGACAGCAATGATCAGTGGGGCGAGTGGACTGTACCCATGCTAGCTTTGGAGCCAGTGAAGCGGAGGAAACTAAGATGTATGTGTGTGTGTATGAGGCGCCGTTTGGCATGGTTGCCCTCTATGCTGGCTGACCCATGCCAAACGATGCCAACCCAAGTGAGGTCAGCTGTGTGTGTGCTCACTTCTTTCAAATTAAAAGTCGAAGTGACTTGCTTTCTTTGTTTCCTCCTCCTTTACGCATACGCTGTTTGCGAATTTATGAAGCATCATCAATTTGAGGGAAAAGTGCAATTTGACAAAAATGCTTGCTTGAAAATTTGAGCTAGAAAAAAAATGTAAATGAACTAATGCCTTTTTATCTTATCAAGACACTCAAAGCTCTTTACAGCACAATCTGTGCCCTCAAAACTTCATACAGCACTCTACTAGACCTATACAGAATAATCAGTGCTTTATCACATTAATGCAGGCAACGGGGGTTCAGTGTCTTACCCAGTGACACTTCAGCATGTGACTGTTGGTGGAATTGAACCCCCAACCCTCCCATTGGAGGACGACTGCTCTAACCACTCAGCCACAGCCGCCCCTGCAGAGGTGGGGGTTGGGATAAGTTCTGTCAGACTCCATTGATATGAAAACATCTCTTGAGCAGGAGGTTATTTTTAACAAGCAGATAAATGTAAAGTTGACAAGCGGATACTTCCTACACAGCCTCCTGTGTTTCCACACGTTTCATTATCCTCCAGCTTGGTTACTTCATTTGACCACACATGACAAGTTGTTAATAAAAGAATACTAAATATCATTCACACTAAATATGTTATGTGTTGTATCACTTTAGTTAATAATCACACACTTGGTTAGCAATTTGAAGACTACTATTCATCTTTATAACATTTTATTATTTTTACATTGTGACTCAAGTTTATGGAAACCTAAGCGGATATTTATTAGTTTATAGAAAAATTAAGCAGTTCTCCTTTTCTTTGTTTGGAAATCAAACATTTTTACACCACTGTGTAACACTGTGTTGCACATCATTCACACATTATAAAAGCACAGTTTGTGTCAAGTTTAACACTGGTTGAAAATGACATTTTCTGTGTGTGTGTGGGGGTGGAGGAGGTGGAGAGGTGTTCTGGTCTACATAATTAATGTATAACTGCATTTTAATTAATTTAATTAACATTTTTTTACCCAGGCGAATCCTACTGAGACCACAGATCTATTTTTCAAGGGACACCTGGGCCTGAAGGCAGCTGAAACATGCATGTTTTTGGACTGTGACAGGAAACCAGAGTATCTGGAGAAATCCCACAGAAACACAAGGAGAACATGAAAACCACACCCAGAAAGGCTCCAAAAACAGGGTCTGTCACAGTGAGAGGTAGTCTTAGAGTCAACCCAGGACCTTCTTGCTGCTCACTAAGATAATGTGTCACCCTATTTTCTTGTGTTTTAACCATAACTCCAAATTTATATTATTATAACACCATTTCAACACAAAGGTCACAGCAGTACACAAAAAAGTAATGGACAAAGTTCAAATTATACGTGCATCCGTTATTTTACCTACTTCTTCCTTTTTGGGTTGTGGGGGGTCACTGGTGCCCATGTCCAGTCATCACTGTGCGAGAGGCGAGGGACACCCGGGACAGGTCTCCAGTCCATCACAGGGACACATAGAGACAAAAATAAATAAATAAATAAATAAATCACTTTCTCACTCTCACCTAGGGACCATTTGGAGTCACCAGTCAGCCTAACATGCATGTTTTTGGGCTGTGGGAAAAAACTGGAGTACCGGTAGAAAACCCATGCATGCACAGAGTGAACATGCAAACTCCACCCAGAATGACCCCCCGCAGCCAGGATTCGATCCGACAGCATTCTTGCTGAGAGGCGGCAGCTCTACCAACTGCACCACCGTGGTGCCTCAAATGATACAATCCAAGATAGGTTGAGATTCTAATAAAATCTTTATGTAAAAACCAACACATTGCCAAAATGACTTTCTTGAGTAACAAAAAGTTTTAAGTCTGACAAGGTTGAGTCAGGTCCTCTGGATGAATTCTTCTTTGTTGAAATGTAGAGTATTGTTACGATATTGAGCATGCATCAGGACATAAAGTTTACCACAGGCTATCTAAATGCAGTATTTTATAAAAGTACATGAATAGATTTTTTTAAACGACTGAAAATCACTAAGGAAGATATTTTGCATTGTTTTTGTTGCAGAACCTTTTCTTTTGTAATTGCTTGCTTCTAAAGCTTTTTATACTTCTATGTTAAAAGTGTTTTAGTAACCTTGTGCTCACTTTAGCTACATCGTGACCCTTACTCGTCCCTTCTTGGCAGCCAGCCGTGTCCTGACACAGGCTAATTTTATTTACAAAGTATTAAGAAGAACTGCACCCTTGGCAAGAGCCCTATTGATCTGCGCTACATGTCAGATGGCAATGGATCCGAACAACTGATTAGGAAGCAAACTGGAGACACAACAGGGAGTTGAAGAGTAAATAGGTTCAGGTGGCACGATGACAAAAACTCTTCTGGGACGGCAGCATAACGTCCCCCATCAGCAGTTCGATTCTGTCCACTCAACACAAACCGTGACCTTCAACAGTGGAACAGTCCCAGGTTAGAACACATCAGCTCCTTTCTTGGTCCGAGAGGAACGGAGGCGTTCATCTGGATTTTCTGTCCGTCAGCTCTTGGGTTTGGGTCACTGTGACATGGGCGGCTGAAGTCAGCAGAGGTCTTTGCCTCACCTCACCTCGCTGTCGCTTCCAACCAACCGGCACTTTAACAGTTATTGATTGTTTTCTTAAATGCTTGGCTGCTTACCAGTGCCTCCACTTCTGTTGGGTCCAGTGTAACTACAAACTGAATTTCTGCTAAACTATTGAAAACTTGGACATAAAGTCCTAGCTGGGTAACTTGCGTATAACGCTCATACATGTGGAAAAAAGTGAAAGTGGCAGTCTGAAACTGGGTTAGATGAGATAGTTTGGAGATCTGACTGTTGGCTGAAGCATCTGGAATGAATTTTACAGTCTGCAGCGCGTTGCTCCATCCTCTTGGAATGTTTTTTTTCTTTTTGTTTCTCTTTCGAATGGTTTCAGGTAACCTTTCTTTGCTATTCTTTAGACCAATTTCCTCCTGCAGGCTGCTCTGTCTAACTAAGCACTTCTCTGTTTGAATTTGGCACGAGGATGAGGCGGCTTGCTACTTTTACCCAGGACAGAGGAGGCACTTTATTATGAGAATCAATCACGTAGAATTGTGTGAGGTGAATGCAGAAACTGGATACTGTGGGATATGCTGGGGGAGTTTTAAAAGGGTGGCGTGTGGTTTCCACCCTTGTTCTCCTTTCTGGTAATATTCTACATTAAGACCATCTGTTAGAGGAGCCTTTTTCTCACCCACATGGCGTAACAAAGGCAACAAGAAAAACAATTCTCTGTCTCTTTCTTAACTTTCAGACTTTACAGAGCAAATAAAACATGCTTGACTTATATCAGATGATTTGTTAAATTTAATAAAACATGGATTATAACCCTTTCTAACTGAGCCCGCTTTTTGATTTTATGGGCTGATCTAAACGATTATTTGAACTTAGCTGAGTGCTGGATGTTGGATTCCACTGTGACAACCCTAAACCTCTTTTCTGAAAGCTGATAATTGTGTGAAAATGCAAGTTTGTGGAAAATGCATTTGCTTGGCTTAATCGATACTGGACGGCGGAGGAAAAGGGATACAACACACAAAGCTCTTTAAAACGTCTCATCTGGTTACATGCATCGTGGAATGAGGGTATTTGTGTTGGTGTTCATCTAAACATCACCAGGGATGTCCATGTGCTTATCCTAAAGTCTGAATATGTGTCCATCAGTCCGTCTAAACACCACCAGATCTACTTTATGTGACCGTCTGATAGGCTTCTTGACTTTTGTTGGCCACAAAAGGAACTTTTAAAGAAAATTGGGGGAATAAAATGTTGACTCTGGCTTTGGATTTTCACGATGGTAAACACATAGAAAGTTGCTGTTTTCTGACCAGATGGCCTCCTAATTTCACTTGGAGTTGGGTAAGTGTTAGATGAGAGAACTGGAGCCAGTTATTCGTCTCACTTACACACTGAGAGGAGCTGACACTCATGACAGCCAATTATTCTCTTTTTCTGCACTGTGGCTTCTTTGCTTCTGATCTTCACTCATCTGCTGCTCATGGGAGAGTTCAGCTCAGCACATTTTTGACTCAGGCGCCAACTTGCAAGGCAACAGGGATGGGTTTACACTTACACTTTACTTGGAGTATTCTTTTGTTACTCGCCTAAAAAGTAATTAGCTTCATATTGACTGAGCAATAATGTCAGCAGATATAATTTTTAGAGAAACTTTGTTTGATGTAATAAACAAAAAGTCCTAGAATGAAATCAAGGTTGTTCAAAGAGTTTCTCAAAGCACCAATTGTTCCTAAAATATCCACAGAACCTCAGATGACTTTTTAAGTGCTGCAGTCTATGATTTGCGATGGCCAATAAAACATTAATTTGATATGTCGTTCAGTGTTTGACATTTCAAGTTTACCTTGTTATCTGAGCTCATTGAAGCCAGAAGTAATGTGCAAGAGATGCATGTGAGTGAAAACTTGAAGACACAATTCATCAGCAGTACACGTCTGAAAGAGCCACACCCTAATTTTTACAGAACTTTAAGCCTTAAATGCACCTTAAGCTACTGATTCATATACAAACCATTCATCCAAGTTGTAAGGAACAGAAAATGCACTTTAGAAAACATGTTGATGTGGGACTTGTTCACTTACTGGCCATGAAAGGAAATTAAGTTTTTCCCCTTCTGTTCTAGGAAAATATCTGACCTTTCAAGAGCTTTCAACACTTTTGTTGTAATTTTTAGCTTATTATTTGGAAATGTTAGCAAAATGTTTTCACTATTAGATACCTCTTGTAAATTTTAAGAGAGTTCTCAAATAGTGAAAACCTGTTAGCCGTTCTGAAATCAACAAACGCATGTTAAGAAGATGGGCAGAACTGAGGTACGTCTGTCACAGTAAGGGTTATTCTACAAGTCAACAATGTAACTACTGGTATTCTGACAGGCAAAGATGGGACATTTTCTGTAAGGACTTTTAAAACGAACAGACAAATAAGTAACGCATTTCCTTGCACGCGAACTCCACTGCACTGAAATAATGACACTGAATTCCTTCTAATTTTATTGATATGTCTAACTCCGACCTGTGGCTGTCTCTGCAGGCACCCATCACTGTTTTATAATTATACTCATGAGCAGATAAGCAGTGCCAACCATAAGGGAATTTCAAGAGCTCTTTGACTGTGTGTTATCTCCTACTATGTGCGCTCTCTATCATGCTGAATCTCCTCTCAGTCAACAAAAGATGTAAGGGGATTAAACCATTGATGTTGTAGCTCTGCCGTGGCTCTCTGCAGAATGGCAGAAGGTTGGAAGAGGAGGCTTAAAAGGATTTGGAAAGCACAATCCAGTGCTACATGTCTGCCCACCACTCTTTTGAACACATGGCACGTATGCCTGCGTATCATGGGCGATGTAAAACTGAGGCACTCACCTAAACTCTTTGCAGTATGTGGTAAAAGGCATGTGCACTTGGTGACAATGCTCTTACTGGGTTGCAACCCACTGTCCTAACAGGCCATAGAAGGATACAGGATGGAGAAATAAGACAGGGAGATTAGCTGTGCAGAACTTCTGGAAGGATCTAACATTTAGATCCAAGTGTAACAGAGGACACCGCAGAGTAAGAAGCGTTCCCCTTTTTTGGCTTGTTGCTAGGATACTATGCTCCTTTTTCATCATTATGGGCTGTGCCATTCTGTGCCTTCACCACCAACAAGCACCTCTATTAGCAATGTGCTTCTCGACTCCACTGTCTAAATCCGCTTCTCTGCAGACAACTTTATGTTTTTCTTTAGGAAACTTCTAAACAAGTTGAAGCTTGTTGCAGAGGAATGTAGATAGCTGTTTTTTTCCTGCTACTGATTGCTTTATAGCTGAGCTACTTGCAGGAGGAATGAGTACTCTATACCTGTAGGGCCTTCCTGTAGTTGGCACATGTTCGGCAAATAATAACAGTGAACGGTAAGCCCAAAACAAAGGCTGCTCTAATGATTCTGTAATCCTCCTATCCTGATCCAAACTGAGACAAATGAAGGGTGAAACGTAAGCAGTTTCCACACTGAGGTTAATAATTGACTGCTTGGAAAATACAGCATAAGATAAGAAGAGCAAGAGCAGCTTCTCCATATTGATTCCTGTCGTGTCTGTGTTGTGATTACCTCAGTTGGCGGTAATGCGGTTCACCGGACGAGTGGAAAGGCTGACGGAGGAGAATTGTTTTGTGCCCACATGAATGGCCGTTAGGAAAATCACAGAAATGTTTCAAGTTGAGAAATATGTAAGATTGGGGGGGGAAAGAAAACTGGAGCTTTGGGGTCATAGAGGGTCAGCAGAAGATCTGAAGGCTCAAGCAGAGAGGACTGAATGTGAATAATATACAAACAAGATGAAAGGGAGAGCAAAATCCACTAGAGATATGACTGAGAGGAGGATCAAGTTAGAGGAAAGCAGAATAAAAAGTCTTACGAAGTAATGTACAGTATATGATAGTATATGCAACCTTTATTTAGGCAGGTTAATCCCACTGAGCCTCAAGGACTCATTTACAAGAGAGACCTGTTTTCAACAAAGAATGATGACAACAGTGACAACAATAGACAATCATAAAAGAGGCATACAGATGTAACATGATGATAGAGATCACAGTTGGATTAATGGTTAAGTTGGAAAAGAAACCTTAATAAATACGGAAAAAGTCAGAAAGTTCAAGTAAGACAGATATATAAAATCTATATATATATATAGAGAGAGGCTCTACTGTACATTCAAAATATGCATGTGCAGTATCTTTAATAATTAATATATTGTAACTACCAAGTCTAAATTTTTAATGGCAGAATTTTAGCTGATTGCGTTTAATTTACTAGGAGTTTAGCTTTTCTTATGTCCTTCTATGTTAGGTATATAGAGAGGCTATATATTCAATTCCTTTCTCGCTCATCATCATCATCAGGGCAGGGCTTTAAGTCTGGGGTCAGGCTTGTTGACGATCAGTTTTAGCTTTTTCCTAAAGTGCTGCTACAACTTTTTGGCTGAAGTGTTGATGTGATGGATGTCGTAGGCAGCAGGGCTCAAGAACTTTATGCTTAAAGCTGGTGCATCAACAACATTCTGACGTAGATCCAGAGCTTTAAAAACTCCTACAGCTTGTGTTATTGCTCTGGACTGATCTGAGTTACCTGATGAAGGTTGTTTAAATGCTGCTGTTATTGGTCTTTGCACCAAACTACATTCACATTCGGATGATGTCGTTTCAGGTGCATTATTAAGTTAGACGTGTTGCTGCTGCAGATCCAATCTCCGTGAAACAACATCGACACACAGCTTTGGATTGGTTCACTTGTCTTTTAACAAGAAAGCCATAATGATCCCAAACAGGAGACCACAACGAGAAGGCTTGTTCATTGCCTGCTAGGCTGCTAATGCGACATGTGCTGCAAGATAATAGTGCTGTGCTGAAACACACTTAGGAACTTTAGTTCTGTGGCGGATAATTTCTCGTTAATAAAATTTAATGAGACAAAAAAATTACCGAAACGGTACGCAGGTGGACCGAACCGAACACGCTGTACCCAAATGGTTCAATACACCCACATGTACCGTTACACCACTACTACTAACATACTTTAAAAAAAAACATGTTAAAAATACTACTAAGTGCTAAAAAAACAAGGTACCAAGTTATCCTGATGCATGCTCAATAATCCAGCTAGAAAAATCTAAAAAAGTAAAGTCTGGTCCTCTGGCCATTCAAAAAACAAAACAAAACAAAAAAAAGTAGAAACGTTATGTCTTTTGTCCGAAAGACTTCTTCATTCAGAGGTGCTGTATTCAGCTCAGTCTTATAAATACGTAGCACCTTCTCTTGAGAAGGTGCTATTTATGACCTTGTGCTGTTCGTCAGACAGAGAACATCCAAGGTTTCCCCGTGGAGCCGAATAAATCTGTAGCGTTCGGTCCGGCTAGCCAATCTGTAATTTATTCTATTAAAAAAGCAATTCTGACAAAAATGAGCATATTTTAACACTGATGCTCAAGAGTGATGTTATCATGAAATATCTCAGCGGTGGTCCTGAAAGTTGACTTATTTACTATTTTTCCTCTATGAATTACAACCATCACTGTGACATATTGAAGATTAAACTGTGGATGTTGCAATTCTCCGAATGTTAATGGGTCATGGGTGGGACCTTTTTGGGGCCTTTTCAACTTCTGGGGAATGTGAATGAGAAGAGTGTGTGCTGACAGGAACTTGGATGAGAGGTGCAGTGGGTGGAGTTCAGTGTCGTAGAGTTGTGATAAAACCACTGAGTGGGTTACATAAAAATGCGTCTGAATAATTGTTTGTACTGACCTGCCAAGTATTTCCACATGTTGAAAGAAAAAGGTGATTAAGGGGTCAAGTTGGACACTTTTCTTTGTTTTATGCTCACAACACGTTCATTATTAACCCATCAGCCTGTAAGCTTTAAAGAGCCACTATTAGGTTTTATAGATTTTTTTTAAATCTTTTTGCTCACTTGCTGACCCCACTTGTCTAAAACAAAACGGTCTAGCCAATTATTTTTTGATCTTGCACATGTTTTCAAGCTGGAACCATTCCCAGAACGCGCTGAGCGATAGTCTGTCCACTCCAGCGAGGTCACCGCTCTATCACATGGGTGATGCACCAACAAGAGGAGTAACACATTCACACCTACAGCGTGAAATTGTTCCAGCCAACCTGCATTAAACTGTGAACACGTTTAGCACAGGAGGACCACAGATGCTCTGAACTGAACTGATGAAAATGTTAAAATTTCAAGCCAAAAGAGTCTAAATTTCCTTTAAAAATGCCAGCATGTGTTGTTACATATTAATCTGAAGTAAGCTGATTTAAAGGTTTGATAGCCTAGCATTAAACAGCAAAATATAAAAACAGCTAATGGCTTATTTAGATCCACTGAGATCTGATTTACCTCATCCCTTTTTAAAGCATAAAAGCAGAATTAATTTTATTTGGAATCTGTGCCTCATTTCAGTTTTGTCACACCGTCTCCTCATCTATGTTTGTCTCTTTTACTGTGTTCGGGTGTGAGTCGCTGTTCAGTGCACTTATTTTCACTGCATGCGTATTAGACGCTCTGAGTCAGAGGGACCACCTGCTGACGGCGGTCGTGTTCTGATTGTTGTCACTCACAGCTAATCTGAGCTGACACAGCGACTCCCAAAGGACAGCTGGCTCCACAGACAACAGATTCAGAAGTGGCGTCCCACCCCACTGCGCTGGCTGGGATACACTTGTTTTGTGTTTTGCGTCATTTTCCCGAGCATTACAAAAGCACTAAAAAATGTAGATTCTTGAATTTCAACAGCTTTAAGTCAAACTGATTGAAAGGTTTGTTGTTTTTTAAAGCAGTAGTTCAGTTTTTGTCAAATATTATTAAAAGACTGTGATCACACTGATGCCACAGTAGTACCAGTATGTTAACATGTTTTCTAGGGTTGGACACAAATGGTTACCATGTTTTTCACCATTTACATAAGTCACACCTTTAAATTTGCAAGTCCTGCGACTTATACACTGAAGCAACTAATATACGTCCCCCCCCCCCCCCCCCATATTTATAACCCACAATTTTTGGCTGAGATCTGATGATTTCATTCATTCTGACATGGAAAATATTGAAAACTACCATTTTCTCAACTAATATGGCAAGCCAAGTGTCTCATTAATAGGTAAACGTGGCTTTTAATGAGACACTTAGCTTGCCATAGCAGCCCCCTTCGTCTCGCTCCAGACCTTTTGGAGCAAACATCAAATTAGCTGCATTTCGCCATGCCGCACAGGCGAAACGCAGCTGATTTGACCATTAAAGTGCATTTATTAAGGAAAAGTTCAACTGAGACACACCTTTAGTATGATGTCGAGCAAACAAATAATTGTTTTTAAGTGTTAATCTTGTTAAATTCTTGTTAAAGTCCTCCCGTGTATGCTCCCGCGGCCACCATTTGGCAGCCAATCAATTTTTGGCACAACACATTTCCGGGTGGTCAGTGGTGACATAACAAAGGCGACGCGTCAGCGGTGATGCATAATAGATGCAACTTATACAGTGAAGCGACTTATTTTTGTTTTTTCCACTTTATTAGACATGTTTGGACTGCCGCAACTTATATGACGGTGTGATGTTTACGGTGGAAAGTATGGTATAAGGAATAATGAGTTATCAGCATTATCATCATTTTAGTATTAGAGTGTACAAGAGCAACATTACAGTGTATTACAATAAATCACAGAATCCCCAATCAGATGCTAATATTGTATTTGGCATTTAGATGGATCTCCACTATCCCAGATATTTTTATGTATACGAATGTTTCTGTTCAGTGCCCTGAGATGACTTCTGTTGTGAATTGGAGTTACCGGTAATCTGAATTGAATTAAATTAAAGGCTGATTTAGAGCAACATAGCTGAAATGTTAAAGAACATTGTAAGTTTCTGTACTGTAATAGTATGAACTTGTAGTTTGTGCCCCTGACTACCTACTTTTTGTTCAAATAATTTTCTTCATCTGATATGATAACACTTGTCTGTTGCATTTTTAATGCAAGAATGTAAAAATAAATTAAAACTGTTTAAAATGCCCCAAACTACATACAGCAATAAGACAGAAGAATATACAGTACTTTCCAACTTAGCTTTCAGTTTGGTAGTCCAACTTGTTTAGTATTTTCTGACAGAGGTTAGTTTGAGAAGCTTCTGATTCTGTCCTGTCAGAGGATGCATCAGTGTCTCTCTTGTAAATAAAACTACCTGTCACAATTAGATTGCCTGTCTAAATAAAATGAAAATAATAATCAAGCCTAAGAGTGTATAACATTGCTTGCTGTGCACATAACGTCCCATCATCGACATAGAAAGTGTTTCTTGACAATCAGGCGATAGGAGCTCGGGGAGGTCCTGTGTAAAAAATCACCAGCTGACGAGTTTCCATTAGGTTTTACGAGGCGTTTATGTGCACGAGTCCTGCTGTAGTCTTCATCAGATTGAATCAAGGCAGGTTAACCATCTGTCTATAAACTTCTAGTCCCACTTGCTAATGGAATTCATCTCTGTGAGTCCATACTGTGTTTGTGTGTGTACACGTGTGTGTGCAGGCAGCACCAATAAATGGCTATAAATTCAGATGCAAGGTATTAAAAGTTGGCTACAGTGTCACTTATGAAATTGAGATCTTTATGATACCGCTGATTAATGCATAATGTCATTTTAAATTCCCCATACATACTAGACTACAGCATATAAACCAAGTCAACAACACGCACTTCATCATCCTCTCAATTTTAATTCTCTGAAATTTCAAGTTGAGTGACAACATTAGTTGTAAATGTCATATTCCTTAAAGTGTGAAAATATGGCTGATGTTTGGAACAAACAGCTTGATGAAGCTATTCATCAGCTGTAGCTAAGTGTTTACTGGCATATTTAATCAGTGTCATCTGTTTGGTTGCTCTATTTTTTATTGAATTTATGCAGAGTGCTCTGCCTGTAAGGACACGGCATTAACTGTGTCAGCATTAACTCTATTTCGTTTGACCTCATTGAACTTCCTGTTTTATGCTGAAACTAATTATAATCATGCCTGTCAGAATTATTACATAATCGTCTAATCAAAATTATTTCTTGACAGAGGTCACTTTGCATAATCTTCTTAATGGTTTCTAATTATCTGTATG
Organism: Simpsonichthys santanae; assembly: GCA_031762415.1. Classification (NCBI taxonomy): domain Eukaryota; kingdom Metazoa; phylum Chordata; class Actinopteri; order Cyprinodontiformes; family Rivulidae; genus Simpsonichthys; species Simpsonichthys santanae. The sequence continues at coordinate 8,776,228 of JARVLU010000179.1, read as the reverse complement.
TAAACAGCTGGATGGAACTAACCATTATAATTTCCATGTCGTTTTTAAATGTTTGATGACTTTGCATTGCTCTCTTTTTATTGGACTTCTCATCTACTGTGTTTTAGTGACATCTGAAGATAGTTGGCTTCCGAAATACAGGTGGTCCCTGAGTTACGAACAGGTTCCGGACCTAAGGACCGTTCGCAACTCGATTCTGCCGTAAGTTGGAGCCCAACGCACATGGCGCCGTAAGTCCAGATTTTCGGCCGTAACTTGAAACTGAAAGCATATGGCTGCTGTAACTCCGGATTTCGTCTGTAACTAGAAACTGAAAGCACATGGCGGCCGTAACGTCTTTTTAAGCACCTTTTTTTCAATGTAAAACAACAACAGCATACTTAGAACACCGTTTTAATGTGTTTCTAAGCAGTTAGCTAACAAAATACCCTCAAAAAAAAATCGAAAAAAAACATAATATGCTGCATAAAAAAGACAACGTAATGTGTGATGACGTCAC
>JARVLU010000179.1:8747111-8762394 GCA_031762415.1 Simpsonichthys santanae | reverse complement strand
CGAGTCCACTATAACTTGCAGAAATTCATCCGTGTTCATCACAAAACACTAGAAATAGCTACTGCGATTTCTTAAAAACTTGGACTTTCTCTCAGGTCTCTGCCGATCTAAAGATAATATTATAAAAGTTATATATGTTTTATACTTTTATATTATTTAAGCCCACTTGATGTTCCAAATTTCTTAAATTGTAAAAAAAAAAAAAAAAAAAAAGACAGTTCTACGAGCTAACGGCTAGTCAGAGTGGAGCCAAGACCAAAGTGAATTGCGTTTCTGCGTAAACTCTTTTATAAACTGTCAATTTTATATAATACACTTATGGGGCAGCTGTGGATTAGTGGTTAGAGCAGTTGTCCTCCAATGCGAGAGTTGGGGGTTCAATTCCACAAGCAGTCATATGCTGAAGTGTCCCTGGGCAAGTCACTGAATCCCTCATTGCTTCCAATGTGTGTTCCATCGGTGTATGAATAATAGTAATAATACTAATACATTTTATTTGTAGGCGCCTTCCTTGAATGGGATAAAGCACTGATTAGTCTTTGTATAGTTATAGTAGAGTGCTGTATGATTGGGTAAATGAAGGCACAGATTGTAGAGTTAAGCACTTTGAGTATCTTGATAAGATAACAAGGCACTATATAAGTACAGTCCATTTACTTATTTACAAAGAACTCACTGCTTATTTCAACTACAAAAAGCATTAGCAGCTAGCTGGAGCACTTCCTGTCGGGGTTCGGGTGCTTCCAGTAGAAATATCATAATATTTTTACTAGAATAACTGTGTGATACAAAACTGGCAGTTGTTTAAAAGTTTATGTTTATGGTCATGAATCCGGTCAGATAAAGGGACTGTATAAACATAAATGGTGTTTTCTGAATATGTGCAAGTTTTAAATTGTTTCAACTTTTTGTTTTAGGACCCTTGAAACTATTATTTTAAAACAAGTGAATTTTATTTAACACCCCAACATAAGTTTCTGCAGAGAACCAAAACTCAACATTTTGAAAATAATAATGTCATAGTTTTACTTTTAATCTAAACCAGGGCTATTCAAATGGCGGCTCAGGGGCCAAATCAGGCCTACGGTTGTGCTCAGTTTGGCCTACCAATGGGTCCATTTTGAAATAAAACTGGATTTCAAATTGTAAAACAAACTAACTTAATGATAATAACTTCTGGATGTCCGGCCCAGGAGCTCTTGGCTTTCAGTAACTGTGGTCCCCTGAGCAGTTTAGTTAAATAGCCTTGACCTAAACTACAACCAATGCTCTTTAGACATAACAGCAGTAGTTGTAAATTTCATGCCTGCACTGCATTTCCTACAGAACCTGGTTGTTCAGCTACAGCAAAACCTTTGCCTACTTTTACTTCAGATAGCAGACAAGGCTGATAAACAATACACATCATGTACTTGATGTACAACAACAGAACAAGATGGGGGACAGGGAAGAAATATTTGGGTTTTGTGTTTACAGTTTGTACTAAGCTTCAGTGTTTCCCCTATTGTTATCCAACGAGGGAGCTGTCAACAGAACTGAGCACCCCGCCTACCAAAATTGTCATTCACCCAAAACTCCCCCGTCAACAACTGCCGGCAATGACGAAGTGCTAAGCTAGCAACATGCAGTACAGACGCCCTAACTCAAAAGCTACAGACGCTGCGCTCTAGTATTCATACCCCACACCCATTCACCATTGACAGCTGCCAACACTAACATACAGGCTCACAACACAGACGTGTCAACCCTGTTGACAAAAATCCCTGACGACATGGGGACCCTGCCAAGACAACTGACCTAGGGGAAACACTGCACTTATGCTTCATTCCTTGTTTCTTGTTTTCGGTGTTTCTTCCTGGAAGTATTACACCACCATTTACAGCCAAGCTAGGCAGGCATAGCTGCTACAATGTTTATGTTCATTTTGAGTGTGTTCAATGTGGATGAAGACATTTCTAGAAATGTGCCAAGTTTAGATGGCTATTTTTAAAAACAACCAAGAAAATTTTATTGATTTGAAAAATCTGTTTCCATGTGGAAAAAGCCCTAAAGTCCGTTCCTCCAAATTGAAGTTGTTTTATCTACAACAGGTAAGATATTAGTTGTCATAATATTTCCTTAAAATCCCACTTCACGCAACTCTGAACTATTTCTTTAAACTCAGACTCCAAACTCCCAAATTCTCCAGGTGATGGTGCGACTGGTAAACAAACAAAATCCAAAGAGTCTTTCCCTCAACCATCAGGGATCAAAAGATCTCTTGCCAAAATCTGACACCTAATACTAAAGAATTCATTAACTATGCCCTAATTTCAAAGTTCATGTTCAATCATCCAGGTACAGAATGCAATAATGGTCAATCATGTTATCTTGACAGTTTCTTTTTTATGGAAAGATGTTTCACCCTCTATCCAGAGGGCTTCATCAGTCTGAGGAGTCCCAAGTAAACTGTTTTCCATAAGCTGCACACTCCTTTTAGTGGACTAACCATTTTGCTGGTGATAAGATGGTTTTTGGGGGCTGTCCTGTCTCCTGTTGACTCTTCCCAGGCAGGCAGCCACAGGCAAAGTGGTTCAAGACATCAAAGTTCACGCTCAGTCATCCAGGTACCAAATCCAGTAATGGTCACTCAGGTCATCTAAACAGTTTCTTTGCCCTGATTGCTTGTGAAAACAAACAAACAAAAAAAAAAGCTTTCATAGTGAGTGGATGGGGGAAGACAATACTGTTAGAGCTATCAGATAAAAAATTCACAACAAAATTCAAATTTTACAACAAAAAAGGGTTTCAGTATTTTTTTTCCTTCCAATTCATTATTTAGCCCCAATAGTGCTGCACTGTTTATAGTTGATGTTGCTGTTCTAAGGTTTTACCTCCACCCATTGACAGTACCACCCATTCATTATTTCACAGTGCCAGAGTCAAATAACAGAAAACTTGTTTTATTAGTATTTTTAAATTGTGTTTGGTGTGTTGCTGATGCGTCTCGTGACAAACAGCAGTGACGGTTGGAACGATGTCCTCGGGTGAAGGAAACGTTCGTGAATTGTAGCCGGTTCATTGAGTTTAAACGTAGAAAAGTGATCTACTTTTATTCTGTTTTCATTCAAAGCTACTACACTTTACATAATCACTATATGCTCAGACAATTATATGAATTGCTATGGCAATGTGTCATGTTGTGCAACTTTGTATCGAGGAGAACGAATCTTTTAGTTACTGTACTTGATTTACTGTCAAAACTTGCAGCGGTGGCATTTATTGCTCATGCATTTTAGCTCTCTCCATCATTTTTCACAGGCATTAAAATGTCTGAATGACTTGAACAGATTGACTGAAACCACTAATGTTCTGTTTCTTGTGTCTAGTTTGTGTAATAAAGCATGAATCTTGTAAGTAACTTTGTTTTCTACGGTTTTATTTGTTTTGTTTTTTGGGGGGTGGTGAGGAATAAGGTCCCACATGAAGAGGAATTATAACTTTCTGGGGCAAAAAGGATTTAACTTGGTGAGTGCAGAAGGAGCGAGATTAGCTGATTAGCTGTTATGGGCAGATGGGGATGGGAAGCTTTGGAGCCCTGCAGTAAACAAAGGATGGCCAGTGGAGGTCAAAACCTTTTCAAAAGGTCACCCCGAGTGTATAGAACCAAGTTTTATTTAGCTCAACTTTGTTGTTTGACTTTTTTACCCACAACCAAGCACCTACAGCTGAGCTTTTCTGCAGGCCAGTCGACAAAAAAATATAATATTGAATTTAAAAAAAGAGCACAAATGCCATAAAAATCTACAAAGTAGAAAAGTTTCATTAGACGGACAGTAAACTTGAGCAAATGAAGGGAAATAAGAGAGTGGGGAGTAGTTAAGGAGGGAGCGATGGCTGGAAGTGGGTCACAGTGGCGGTGATACAGAGTGACATGCTGGGAGACGGATGGACTCGCCACACTGTGCGTCACCTTTTGTCCTGCTCACTAAAAATTACAACCACTCATACGCTGTAGCGGTAAAAACAGCTCCCACTGTAAATACAAGCTTCTTTGTTCATAATTTACTGCTGAGTTTAATCTATTTCACCGTACTATAAACTCATATTATCACATTTAGGTCGAACATGACTAAAAACAGCAGCTCCCTCCGTAGTGGCATATAAAGTAAAAGAAGCAGAGCTGAGTCTAACAGGGTAATTACCGTGTTTTGGCTCGACGATGAATCCCCACGTGATCTGTAGCTCTTCCTCCAGAGGAGTGATGAAGAGTAGATTTGAAGCCAGGGGAATAGAAGGGATAAAAGCCAGGGAACAGTTTAATTGCCCGACTCTTCTCCCACCAGGATGATTCTCTGAAGCTCTGTGGTAAAGAGGGTCAGGTGGCTCCAGTCTCCCCGTGGCACGATGTGTTCTTTTGAGAAATGTTAAGGACTGTCAGGCATTTATATCTGCATGTATTTAAAGGCCACCTAATCATTCATCCACCAGTCCTCCCCAGTATTTCTAAATCACAGGATAAGTCAAAAAGAAACTGACAATTATCCATTAACTGCTACCCGCTTCTTCCATTTTGGGTCACGGGGGTCGCTGGTACCCATCTCCAGCAATCACTGTGCGAGGGGCAGGGTACACCCTGGACGGGTCGCAAATTAGCTCTGGGCAGCACACAAGTTTCAATTAGTCGGGATCAATACATTTTTCATATACCACATCCCAGTTAAAACAGTTGTGATAATTCATCACTTTCATACTGGGTACATTCTTCACTGAAAGTGCTTGAATAGCATACGGTACTCTAATGGAGAAAACACTGTAGCACAGCACATAACTATTTGTGACATACTTACCTGTAGTTATTGTGTGACCAAATGTTTACAAACTATAGATAGTTTGGCTTACAGCATGTTAGCATGCTAACCAGATTGCATAACTTATTAGTATAAATAGCGTTTCCCCTACCATTTTACAAGCAGGGCGCCCTGCCCTGTCAACAGAACTGAGCACCCTGCCTATTGACCCCCCCCCCCCCCCCCCATCATCGACAAGTGCTGGCGTGCAATTACATAAGGCACTCCGGTTAACTCACGCAGAACACCCCCATTGCGCTGGAAAACTGTTGATACAAACAGTGCACAACAGACGTGTTCCACCGCCTCCCCAGAAAAAAAATCATGGAACAGAGCACCCTGCCAAGGCAAGTAAATTTGGGGAAAAACTGTACAGTATATTATATATACGTAGCATTCTTACAGCAAAAAGGCAATGGTGGAGCATGCATTTTATCTCCTGCCATCATTAAAGGTTGGCAATCACATTATTGTTGTAGTGAGTTTATGTGTTTATTTGCTATTTGTTTGTCAACAAAACATCCCATAAACCAATGGACAGATAGAGTTTAATGAAACTTAGAATGTAAGCACCAGATGTGCATCTACCATTAGAGTTTACCTGATTCAACATGGCCACCACAGCTAGTCAACTTAAGCTAATCCTAAACAATGACTGTCACCCAGTTTTTTCTACAGATATTGAACTGAATCCTGGTGTGGTAGTAGCTAAAAGTCTTCCACAACATGCAACCTACTCTGAGAACTGACTGACGGCCGGGTGGCTTTGTTGAGAACTTTAACTGTCGTAGTCATGTCTGTCTGTTAGCAAAATATTTAATCTTACACTGTATTGATTTTAATAAACCTCTCAGAATGTAAGAAAGTTCACGCTCAATAGTCCAGGTACCAAATCCAATAATTCTTAGTTGGGTCATCAGGACAGTTTCTTTTTAATAGAAACATTTCACCCTCCATCCAGAGGGCCTCATCAGTCAGAGGAGTTCCAGCAAACTGTTTCCCCACCAAGCATTAAACACCTTAAGTGGGCCAACCAATTTGCTGGAGCCAAGGTGGTTTCTGGAGGCCGTCCTGTCCCTCGTCGACTCCTCCCAGAATGTAGTTACTGGATGTAGAGTCCATCTACAAATAATTAATGCTGAACGCTAACACAGCTTTGGCATACAAGATGGCCGCTCATGTGGGTGTCTTTCATGGAATACCAGTTTCATTTTAATAGGGTTTTGTGGAGCTGTTGTAAGTAGTATCTACCTAACCTGAGGACAAGTTCAGAATAATTTCACAAAAATCTGTTTGTTTTTTCCTGAGCAATCAAGCTAACAGCTAAATAAAGGGCTAATCCTACAATATATGTCTTAGCTTTCATAGCAGGTCATTCAAATACTTTTTAATAAACCTTTTTTTAGCTGTCACATTTTATTAGTTATTTACAAAAAGTTGCATGCTCTGTTGGCACTCATATATGTATGTTTTCGAGGTGAGTTTTAGCTCTGACTATGATGTTCTTAACACTGAAGAATGTTTTAACAATGAGTTTAAATGTGGACTTTATATTTTCCCAAAACAAAAATATGTATTTTTTTAAAAGAAGTGAATGCTGCACTTTAAATATAAACGTCTGATTTGTTGCTACCTTATTACCAAACGCCACACATGAAGGCGTGAGCCAAAGGTTGAATCAGGATGTGCACTGCTGTGACAGTGGCAGTGCTAACCACGGCACTGCTGTGCCCCCATCCACATTACGTATAACGCTGATTGAAGTTATGGTCTCTGAGATTTAGCCATCTGTAACACAATCAAAGGCTTATGTTTGGGGAATGGCATTGAGGGAGGGAGAGCGAGTGCTGTGGGCTTTAAAGAGGCGACTCATGTTTACCGATTTCTTCAGATTATTTCTTAGTGTTTCTGTCCATATAAAAATACATAAATAACTAGATTTGGTTGCATGCTTTAACTGTCATTAAATGGGATTAGAAATTGTTATAAATCAAGCAAGGATGGAGAATGTTTATCACTGTCAGCAGTCAAACCTCTGAGGAAAAAGAAGGTATTGAAAACGTCTTGTTTATCGTCTCTTTCGGAGGCGTCTTTCTTTTTTTTAGTGCACTGGTGATGACTAAAAGCTGAGGAACCTTCATCCTAATCGGCTTGAGTTTTGGCTGCAGGTCAGGCCAGCAGATGAATGAGGATTAGAGGGTCACAAGGCAGTTAGAGAGGATTACCAGCTCTGGTCACTCCAACCTGCTCTTGTAGATGTCCAAGTGTTGGCTAAAAGGTGCTCTCCTAAAATGTCAAGAAGCTCAACACAAATGTGCACGGCTTGAGCTGATTTTTTTGTTGTTGTTTTGTATCTATTGTGCTTGTTAAATTATTTTTTATTCTTTAAGTATTGGGGACACCTCTTTATTTAATCTCTTTTAAGACTTTAAGCCATCGTGCAATGAGTTATCTTTATATTATAGCACATAGCGTGCTCTAATGTAAGGCTAAAGACAAGAGTGTGTTTTGGTGATTGGTTTCTGCTCAGTAGCGCCCTCTAGTTAAGTACACCAAGGGAATGTTATAAATTAGTTAATATAGTGAGGATCATTTAATAATAAGAAATGTTCCCTCACTGTTGGAGCAAATTTCTTTAAACTCTACTGCATCATTTTATTTTCAGCAGTAAATCGTCTCTGTTTGCTTTGTTATGGCTCCAAATCAAAGGTTCCTCTCTCGCTGGGGCTCCACCTAGAAAACAAAGAGAAATGAAGTTGTATATGCGGCGGTGTCCTCCTTTTCGGTTCCTACCATAAAAGTCTGCTTTGATGTCTAAATTAAACACGTCTTTTTTGATAACAGGCTCGGTGCCACCTACTGAGTCAAACTGCGCCTCGTTCCCTCATGCAGCTCATGTGTCTGGCTTGAACTCTGTAGACCTGATGCCCAGAATGTTGCATCAGTGTCAGGCTGGTGGTGTGAAACTCTGTGAAGTAGTCCAGCACTATCTGACCTGACTTAACCTTGTTAGATCTTTCTATCTGGATTACTAAGCATGCATCAGGACATAGTCCAGCAATAGTTTGTCAGACTGTCAGTCACAAATTTTAAAAATGATAATTATGTTTGATGCAGAACAAATGGCATGAGAAAAGGACTCCACTGAGTTTAATAAATACAGATATAAGTGAAACGAGCTGCTTGTTGGGGAAGTGTTTCATTTTGACATCAGATTACAAGAACTCTAACCTGTACATAAACTATGTAAGAGAAGTGGAAATGTATCCTAGAAGTAGCTCAAGTTTTCTCCAAAAATGCTGAAATTTAGTGCTTAAATCAAAGATGGCAGCATTTTGTTTCCAGGGGGTCATATCAAAGTTTTAAAGCAATCAAATGGTGACATGGTGAATTAGAAAATACATTTTCTTTTGGGCTTCTTTTTTTTCATTTCGTATAAGTTATTGCACAGGTCAAAGTTATGCTTGGTCAAAATATTTCTCCCTGACACCTTTAAGAAGTATAAGACATGCAATCTCTAGACTTGCTCTTGTTACAAAATATTGGTTATCTTAAAATATGCACAAATTGTTAGTAGCAGTAGTAGTTTGTTCAGGAAACACAAACAATGAGTTACCAGGCAAAGAAAAAATTCCTGACCTATCTTAGTCCAAAACTCTTAAATGTGGACCCAATAATTTTAATGTAGACTTCAAATTTCATTGATAAAATATATATCCATCCATCCATCATCCATCCATCCATCCATCTATCCATTATCTTCCACTTGTTCTGAAGTCGAGTCGCAGCAGCTTGAGCAAGGAGGCCCAAACATCTCTTTCCATGGCCACCTCTTCCAGCTCTTCTGGGAGGACTCCAAGGCATTGCCATGTCATCATCTCTCGAGGTCTCCTCCCAGTCGGACATACTCTAAGCATCCTTACCAGATGCCCGAACCACCTCAACTGACTCCTTTCGATGTAGAAGAGCAGCAGTTCTACTCCCTCACCCTACCTCTAAGGGAGAGTCCAGCCACCCTGCAGAGGAAACTCATTGCAACCACCAAGCCAGCTTTGGTAAGCCAGGAGCGCCAAGGCCCCCCGCCTTCAGCCATTGCTCATGGCATCATGCACCTGACTTTCATGGCCCCTCCTGCAGTTGTGGGTCCACAGGAAGGCAAACCCATGTTGCTCCTTCAGGCTGAGCCTGACCGCGACCCCTGAGTAGAGACCCGGTCACCAGGTGCTCTCTGACAAGCCCCTCCCCCAGACCTGGCTCCAGGGTGGAGCCCTGGTAACCTACATCCTGGCAATAGATACTGAGCTGTTGCCTGTCTATAAAAGTCTTTGGATAAAATAAAAAATACATTTACTTATTTTAAAGTTTGTTTGTTTGTTTTCATTTAACTGTAATGGGAGCCATGTGGAGACCATCCAAGGGCCACTTTTGGCCCATGACTTGTATGTTGCCCATGTGTGGCTTAAATTGATAGGTGAGGACATTAACAGGCACATAAAGTTTTGATTTTATAAACTGTGGCTCTGGAAAGATTATGAACAAACATCTGTACATTTGGAACAGAACGTATCAAAATAGGCGAGGGCTAGTTAGTCGAGCTAACAGCTAGCCTGAGGAAGGGCAAGACAACATTTTATTGTCTTAAAACAGTTCTTATCTCAAAAAAATGTATTGTGGCTTGTTTGAATGATATTTTTAAAGCTTTTACAAAGCTACCAATTTCACATTACATGTTGCATTTTAGCAGAAATGTTATAATATTCCAGCTGGAAGTGCTACAGCTAGCTGCCTCCACTATTTGTGTTTGCAAATAGCATTAAATTCTTATACAAATGACCTTGTAATATAAAACTGACGGCAGTTTAAAGGTTTATAAAAGTATTTTTAAAGTGTTCATATGAACTGCTACAACATACAGTATTGTGTTTAAGCAGTTGAGCACCAAAGAAATCCTGGTCTCGCATTGACTAGCCTTTAGCTCATCAGTCCGTATTAAAGTACTGTATGTATCTCTCTGAGGAGTTCAATGAAATGTCTTTACTAGATAAGCTTTTCACAGAACCCCACTGAAGTAGATTTAAACCACTACTAATGAGCAACAAATTTATTCATTTAGTTTCATACGCACCAGGATTTACAGCATGTTTATGTATAAAAATATGGAAATTTTGGGACTTTGGCTTCACAAGTAGTTTGACAGCAAAACTAACATCAACATCTCACAAGTTTTGGTCACAGTAACTTTAAATCAATTTATCCACAAATTAAACCTCCTTTCAAGTTCAACACTAAAACATCTGTGTTGTTTTTTATTGAACAAAAATTGGTCATTGGTTTTAAATATCACAGTTTTGTTGTACGTTTACCTCCATTTTAATAAAAATCAGACAAACCCATGATGTAAAAAAATCGATATTTGTGGAACACTCCTACAGCGTTATTATTATAATGATTGTTTTGTATTTGCACAACTGCTTTTGGAGCCCTATGTGGTCCTTCTGCCTCACTGACCACTTTCTCACTTGAGGTCTTTGAAATGCTAATCACTTCTCCTCCCCTGTTTTCTCCTCCAGATTCCTCCTCCACCTACATCAGGCAGCTGGAGACCAAGGTGCGGATACTGGAGGATGATAAAAATAAGCTCCTCTCTCAGGTGAGATCCAACGCTCCTGGTCTTTCTCTGTCAGAGCTCCATCATTTCTAAACTTGGCTGAAACTCCTGCTCCTCACCCCACAAAGCATGTGATCAGCAGCTGCAGTGACAGGAAGGGCTTGCCTCTGTGAAGCCAGGCTTTCGCAACAGGCCGCTCATTAGTTGGAGAATACGTTGATTCATGTTTAATTCATATGGAGTCAGTAATCTTTACTTCCGAGCAGAACTGTTCACCCCAGAAGCGAGCTGGGGGAGCGGAAGAAAGATGAGAGGAGGGCGGAAAGAGGAGGAAAAGTGTTAAGTGACAGCAACAGAGTTAAAAACAAAATAATCTTCCCTAAAGTTGACCCCGTAGTGACTTCTCTCAGATTTGAAGTGTGGGAGGTGGGAGTGAAGGAGGGAGGAATTTTTTGTGCGGTTCATCAGGAGGTCACACGTCAGTCTGCAGAAGTGTGTGTTCACACACGCGACTGAAAGACCCACCAATTAGCTACAGAACGGGCATAAAACTTTAAACACGTTAAAGCCAGATCATTATTTATGAGCTGAACTCCTGTAAAGAAGCTTTCTTTATTTAATTAGAGTTTTATGATGCTGGAGAGCAGAAAGTCATCTGAGGTCAGATTTTTAAAGCCTCAAAGGTTTTTTTTTTTAAACAGATTCTTCTTTCACCAGCTACTTCGCAGCAGATTCATGTATAGAAAGAGCTGGAGTCAGTGGCGTGAAATGATTTTAATAATTTGCTCCTAAATGCTACAGTTAGGTGCTACACATTGTTGCACCTGAGTCTAACAATAATTTGAACCTCCTGCTGTGTCGACTGATAGTGCTCGTCGCAGATTTTAGGGTTGGGCTCAAATACCTCAGCTACATCCCCAAATCCCAAATGAGTTGGAAAAGAGGTGCCGTGGATGAAATCCCGTCAACTTGGCAGTCGTGCTCGAGTACCTGAGAGCCGAGATCCTGGAGCTGGTGGAAAACTTTGCTCGTAACAACAGGAGGACCAGTATCATTCTCCGGCACCTTCAGGTTCTGTCCGTGGCGACGAGGAGCTTTCAGGCAGTCCTGCTGCCCATGGACCGAGAGTCCCACCGGATCTGACAGCAAGCTGAATCCAGGTGGATGGATTGGTATCCGTGGCCAGATTCTTCGGATTCGCTGCAGGAGATCCCACACCTATCAGCATCTATAACAACTCTTGGAATGAAACCAGGATGATGAGCTATGACAACACTTAATTTCCCTTTGGGATTAATAAAGTATTTTTGAATTGAATTGAATTACCTAGGGACCACAAGCCCATTTCAACTGGCGGGTCAGCGGGCGCGCGTGGCCGGTGACAGGTTATCCAGCTTTGTTTTACCTCTTTAAACCGTCCGGTCTGACCTGCTTCCTCCTCAATAAGTAGATTAACACAATTTTATACTGAACATTCTTCAGTTTTATTTGTTCTATGATTAGTAAAACCACATCAAAGCCTGAGATCAGCTCGGCCCGCACATTATTATGGAGCGGCCCGATCCAAATCTGGGTCGGGCTCAGGGTTCAGGTTATAAATGACAGCTCTAAAATATGCAAAGCGTTAACATCATATCTGGAAGATGTCCGTAAATTTCAGCTAAATCTCAGGTTTTTTTCATCATGTGCAAATGCGCCACATAAAAAGCAGATGTTGGGGAGTAATTTATTTATTGCATGTGGTCCCTAGGTAAAACTAATCCTGTAATACTAGAGCTTATGTCATGGGTTTAGCCTGAGCAGCATCACAACTCAGGTGAGTCTTGAAAAACTCTTGGATCTTCTTCCACAGGTGGACTTCAGCTGCAATGTGGGCCTTAGGTTCACCCCCCCATAGCACTGGAAGGCCTACAACCCGATTCAAATTGGAAGGGCAGTATGGTGAATAAGGGGGCTCCAGTAAGTGTCCGGCTCCAGGGTAACTGACACTCTCAAAGTTCTGTTTCCCATGATGCTTCAGTCTCTCCACCATCTCGTCCATGTAGGTCTTGCTGTCCCAGTTGAGGTCGTCCTCTGAGGCCACGAAAAGGAACTGACTGTTGGCCTTTTCAATGGGGATCAGGGTGGCTCTGTTCTCTTCTTCAAGAGGATTGTGGACGGAGAATTTGACATTAACGGCTCCTGACTCAGAGGAAATAAACTTTTTCTTGTCAAACATTAATGCAGGGTGAATTAGTTTTTGCTTATAGTATAGAGGAAGTCCTGTATTAGCAGAGCAGCCATTAATCCAAACAACAGCCTCAACTCCTGGTAGATAAGAGGCCATTGACAGAGCAAGATCTCCACTTTTTGAAATGGATATTACACCAACTCCTTTACTGCCCACCTGTGGACAAAACACACCATTACATGCAACAAAACATAAAATAATAATAATAAATAAAATAAAGTAATATGTGTTGCCATCATTGTATGTTCCCATACAAAGACAAAATTGGCTCTCTGCATTTAACCCATCACACCTGGGATCCACACAGGTGGAGCAGTGGGCAGCTATGTAAGCACCCGGGGAGCAATTCGGGATTGTGTGTCGTGCTCAGAGACACCACGAAATGGGCAATGACGGCATCGAACCCAGGACCTTCAGGTCCCAAGTCGGGTGTCCTTCCCCTACATGTTATAAATAATGTTATGTATGTCAGATATGTACCTTTGCAAATAATAAAAAGCTGCATTTTAAGGTACTAACATTATTAAAAAGAAATTAAATTGATACGTTTCCTGAAAAACTGTCAAATAAGTTTAATTAACCCACCTTATCTTGGCTTTTTAAAAAGTCTATTGATTCCTCAAAGTAATCCAGATGAATTTCTTTGATGTTCTTTGGCAGGTTGTGACCGAACAGAGACACAGTCAGAACCAGAAATCCTCGGCTGGCCAGCAGAGCAGCTCTTTTCTCTGACAGTCCTCCATCATACATGTACAGATCCAACACAGCTGGGAATGGACCGCTGCCTACAAACAATAACAAAATTTATTTACTGCCTAAAAAAACTTTCTTCTGATGAAACTGACATTTGACAAAGGTGTGTTTTAACCCCAAGTCTGAAAATCAGACTGTTTATTGTGACAAATGACTAAGAAATAAACTCATTAGACAATAATCTGCCTCCAAAAATTACAAACATAGATTTGTGCATCCCACTGATGCACCAATCACTGTAACTGTAAAAATCTGATGGATTTGGATTTATCTGACATTAATAGTACTTGTGCACTATCCATCCATCATCTTCCGCTTGTTCTGAAGTCGGGTCTCAGGGGCAGCAGCTTGAACAGGGAAGCCCAGACATCTCTTTCCACAGCCACCTCTTCCAGCTCTTCTGGGAGGATTCCAAGGCGTTCCCAGGCTAACCGAGAGACATCGCCTCTCCAGTGTGTCCTTGGTCTTCCCCTGGGTCTCCTCCCAGTTGGACATGTCTGAAGCACCTCCCCAGGGAGGTGTCCACGGGGCATCCTTAACAGATCCTGAACCACCTCAACTGGCTCCTCTCGATGTGGAGGAGCAACGGTTCTACTCTAAGTCTCTCCCGGATAACCGAACTTCTCACCCTATCTCTATGGGAGAGTCCAGCAACCCTGTGGAGGAAACTCATTTCATTCGCCTGTATCCGCGTCCGCGATCTCATCCTTTTGGTCACTACCCAGAGCTTGTGACCATAAGTGAGGGTAGGAATGTAGACCGACCGGTAAATAGAGAGTTTTGACATTTGATCCGATTTTGATTTGCATTTTCAGGACAGGTATTGGTGCATTTTAAACATACATAAATTACAAAGTAAAATTATGTGTTTGATGCCATACTGCGCAATGAGAACATTTACAAAAAAAAAAAAAAAGTTAAATGCACAAAGGGAAATGAGTTTAATCCATGGCAATATCATACTGACAAAGAGTAAACACACCTCCATAAAGAGGTGGACCAACCTTGAGGAGTAAAAAGGACTCCGTTAAGATCCCCCTGCTTGACAGGAACTCGGCTGACACCATCTCTCATTAGAAACCTCTCATTAGTTGCTTCAGCCAACATCCTGCCCTCATCGTGCACTGAGAAGTTCAACACATGGGGATTTAAGGAACTTTTCTTCTGAAACCTTTTGTGCAAGGTGTCTGCTGTCATCGACCACAGCAGACCCATGGGTTCAACGCCAACGTAGCTCCCGCTGAGTGAGGGGTCTCTGGTCAGGTCAATCTCACCATCACCATCAGCCTTGTAGGTGGCCGAGGAGCTGAACATCACTCCCTTATCATCTGTAGATCTGGCTCTCATGGTGACCACCTGCCTGGACCTAAGCCCGGACACCTTCATCTGAAGAGGCTCATCGAACAAACACCTGGCACTGGGCAGCATCCTCAGTCTGACTTGGTGGGACATCTCTCTCTGTCTTTGTATCCTGTACAAGAGTGAATCACAGTCACCAGGAAGTTTTTTTATGCTTTTTAAAATACAATACTAAACAATCCCATATATGATACAAATACAAAATTCTGTATAAAATGAAAGGCAGCAGAAAGAAGAAAAAAATCTTATTATATCTGCCCCCTTTTTTCAAACAATCAGTTCAAACAATAATAATCTTCCAGTAACAGAACAAAATGAATAACGCTTTCTAATTTTCTAACTAATACAATACACATTAAGCTACTTCATATACAGTATATTTTTAACAATTCAGTTTTGATCATTTTCTTAAATGTACACATTGACATGGCATTTTTAACTTCATTCTCCAAACCATTCCATAATCTAATTCCCTGGATTGAGGTAGACCGTCCCTTTAAACTA
>JARVLU010000179.1:8652400-8666183 GCA_031762415.1 Simpsonichthys santanae | reverse complement strand
GTGTAGAACCACTAGACTGAGGAACAGCTTCTACCCTGAGGCTGTTAGACTCATGAACATCTAACCAGGATAATCACAGTAATGCCACTTTAATTGGCAATATGCGACTTATCTGTGCTGCTGATTTAACATGCTGCTGCTCTCGTGCTGCTGATTATCTCACACTGCTGTATTCATTCATACCCATCTGCTCACCTCAGACTCATGTTCAGGCTGCTGTTAAACTGTATTGTTTTACATGATTAGTGTTTAGCATATATCTGAGATCTTGTAGCGTACTGTTTGGCTTTTTAATGTACATCTTAGATCCTTATACTTTTTTTATACTTTATATTTTTGCTATTTTTGGGTGTAACTGGGACCCTGAATACATAATTTTGTTCCACTTCATGTACCACATGATGCGAATGACCGTAAACTTGATCTGGAAAGGCAACAACTCTACCAACAGACCCACTGTACTGCCTTAGTAGTCTGAGTAAATAAAAAATAAATTAATTAATGAGTACAGTAGTTCTATATCTAAACAATTATTTAATATACATACTAAAATGTATATATTTTTCAATGGCCTACATTTGACAACATGATAAACCTTCTGAAATGCTGGCCTTTGGTTTTGATGTGCCACTCCAAGGATAGCAGTGCCCCCCATCTGGACATCTCTTTGAAAACTAGCTGGATTTGTGCCCAATTTTAATTTCAATGATTTTTTTAAAAACATGGTTTTAAACAATTTGTTTTAAGATGGATTCATCATGGCATTAGACACAATAAAACTTAACCAAAACATGTTCCTCTGTTCACATAATTCAAAATGGTCAAATCAAAAGGGATTAGATTAAGCATAGTGGAAAAAAGGAGCATTGTGTACAATTTGTTAAAACTTTGAATCTGAATTATTTAGAGCGCTTTCTTCAGTTTTACTTTTAAATATGTCATTTAGACTCAAAGATCAATACAAAACATTGCACAGTCCACTGTGTTTAACAGATCTATGACGCTTTATCTTAACCAGTAACAAGAATACAAAAAAAAAAAAAAAAAATAATTAAATTGGAATAGTGCTAAATTTGTAAAACTTCAACAGAACTTCAGAGCCCAAATTCTACTCAACAGCAATTCCATAATGATTCAGATTTGTTCATGACCAAGTCCCATTCAGAAACTGAGTCTTGGCAAAAACTTTTCACAACACAAAAGGAGGCAATTTAATTGGCGTAACTGGTATATAATTAAAGTAAATAGTTATTACTACACCTGTGATTGAACCGTTAGGACAAGCCAGTCTGCTCATCAAAAGATCAATGTTCAATTAAATAAAATTTGATTTTTCTAAAATAAAAACAAGTTTAAAGCTGATTTGGAATATGTAATATTTAAATACTCAAGTTTTCAAAAGTTTTGACTTAAAAAATTTATAAAATAAACTTCCTACTCAAAACAAGGCCAGCAGCATTACACCAGCCTGGGCAAAACCAGTTTTCTAAATTTTTAAAGTACCAGAATGAAAATGGTAATAAAATTATACTACTGTATATAGTTGTGTGCATTTACAACTCTAAAATAGAAATGAAAAAATAAAATAGATGTGGCTGCATGTAAAAGTGTGTTGAGCTGGTCTTATCTTATTCATAGTCACAAACATGACCAGTCATTCTAAACATGTTTTCCATTCATGCTGCTAGAAACAGAAGGGTTCTAACTGTTGCGCTGCCTGGACAGCAGCATATTCTTTTTTCTGATTCAGTTGTAGTTGCCAAATTCATATGTTTCCTACACAAAGTATATTTGAACAAGCTGGAATACAGAAAGAAATGGGGTTTGCATAGTGGATACCAAGCACGTTGACTTCAGGTCACCAGTAGACAAAAGGTCTTCCAAAAGAAGAACCAAGTGGCTGAAGTGCCCACCAGTCAGGAAACGTAAAATGAGATTTTAAACAAAGGATAGTCCAAACAATTTTGGAAGCAAAGCTTTGTGGAAAAGTGCATGAGCAGTTAATCAGACAACTTTTGAACATCTCAGTTTTGAGGAGAAAAAGTTCAATTTTGACTGGATTGACAAGTTAATCAAGCATCCAAGCAAGGCTACGACCTAAAGTGGATTACTGCCGTCTTAACTCCTAATTTTTTACATTGAATTAATCTAATTTTAAATTAAAAACAAACCCTACGTCACTGCCATTTTGACACATTACATCCCCCCACCCCAATAATGGGGGAGTGGTGGCGCAGAGGTTAGAGAAGGAGAATCTGTGATCAGAACATCGCCGATTCAATTCAGCAGATCAACAATATCAAAATCTTGTGGAAAAAGTGAAACACCCACACCTGTCTCCACTCTCATTTGCCCCCACTCTGGGCCTTTGAGCAACCATCTGCTCCCCCACGGCGCCCTTGATGGCAGCTCCCTGCTCCACACAGAGGGCTGTGGTAGCTCAGTGGTTGTGTCAGTAAGGACATCCGTCTTCTTGCAAGTTCGCTGCCCCTTGAGAATGGGAGCTTCTGAAAAAAAGACTGTTTATCAGTAGAAACATTCAGAGATTCCTGCTTAAAAGGGTCCCAGATTGCACAGGACATGCTAATGACTAGCCAAAAAAATAAAAAAAATAAATATGAAAGACTGTACATAAATATTTCATTAAATAGGTGTCTCATGAATATATTAAAATTGTTCAAACTGGAGTTTTAAGATCATGTGTTATAGCAAGTAAAAGTCACTATAAATACATTTTAACTACAACAAATTGATCAGAAACAAGCTTTTCAGGATTCAAACACTTGTTACATTAGATTGAAGAAACTTGGGAGCCTGCTGGAGCAGCCATCATATCCTGTATGTGCAGGAAATGTATTAAAAGCAGACAGTAGTTTCAACGTATTTCAGCTGAATTAAAACCAGCACTGCTTTAACCATCACTGGGCAGTTGTTTGGTCTTATCTGGAAGCAGGGCTTCAAGTAAATATTGTGAAAATCTGTAAAAATTCAGGGAGGAATTTAGGATTTTTAAATGTGTTACCCCTTTTTGTGGGATAGCTGTAACTCACACCAGTCAACATGACAAAATGCCACACCCTATTGAAAAAACAAAGTCATAACTACATCAGCTCAACAGAAACTAAACAGCAATCCCACTCCTTACCCCGAGGCAATCAAACCAGCCATCATTGAGCTGCCACACTGGTACTATCACACATACCCAGTGAGAGACTTACAAACACTGCAAGCTAACAGCACTGAACAATCACAACCTAACAAGGTAATAAAACACAGCTGCTGGACATTAATCTTGATTATGGTGGATTCATCCATCTATCCTTTTCTATACAAGCTTCATCTTGTTCAAATTATATTTGCTCAACTGCTGGAGAGTACATGCGTAACAGCATTTAATCTAGAAGGTATTTGATATTTTTGAATAATCATTGAATAATCAACAGCTCAGGAATTTTCCCCTCCATCAGAAAGCACTTAAAACTGTTTTATATCCAGTCTTATTAAAGTACTTAAAATAAGTTTAATCAACTGTTTTCAAAGTTCAGGTCATAAATTATTCAAGGAGTCTGAAAATGATTTAGTGACAAATGCATTTTTAAACAAATGTATTATAGGTCAAGTAAAAGATTTCACTATTGTTTAAAAACAAAAAAATTCTGGAAAAGACTGAAAAAAAAAAAAAAAAATCACGTTAAGAGGCAGCTTAAACTGGTTTTTGTAAAAAATAAAAATCACAATTTTTCCCAAAGCTCTGGTAAACCCTTGTCAACATGTACTTGCAACAAATGATAGTTGGTACATTTGGCATTTACAAAACAAAAAGTTTCAGATTTAACATCATTTTATTAACCTAAAGATTTTAAACATTAGGTCAATAACTGGCCACATTAAACATCCATTTTGTAAAACAAAGCTGCTTCATTGAACAGGCTGAAGACAAGTTCTTTCAATAATTTTATTGAAGTGAAAAAGATCTAAAACAGTCAGGCAATCTGATTTGTAAATTAAATTATAGTACTGTTTTAGCAGTGTGGACAGCAGAAACATAGTTCAGATTGTAATTAGGATTACTTGAACTTCTCATCCGTTAGGTCACATGATCACAAGATGCCCAAGCAGAAGATTTTCAGACCATCACCTCTGTAGGACTGAATAATTCAGTTACATCAGTATTCCAATTGTTGTACAGGTCGTCTAAAATACTTTAATCTCCTGGGGTCCCGAAAGGGGTCCAATTGCTTAATGGGGCCATCAGGAGCCCCGAAAGAGTTATGCCACTGGTTCCTCCCATGTTCAAAATCATCAGTGGAAAGTGTGTATGTGCCTGTGGGATGCTGCCTAGACAGCAACATGTAATTCATAAAAGGATAGCCAAGACGAAATCTATCCAAAAGTGCATGTAACGCCAGTGGGCTGCTGATAGGAAGCCTGTTAAGAGTTTGGATGGGAACAGGGCGATACTGGGAAGGAAGGCCTTGCTCTTCAGCATCAGTGTCATAGTTTCCTTGTTCATAAGTTTTCTCCTCATAGGAGAAGTCACCTGGTTGAAATACAGGAAGAAATGGGCCCGGTGGGCTCTCATTATGAAGACCAGGTGGCTTAGGATTGGAGGCAAACCTTGGATCATTAGATGATGCTCCATGAAAGAAAGGACCTGGTGGTTGCACTGTCCAGATATAAAAAAAAAAACAATGTTAAAAATGGCAATATTGACAGAGTTAAAATGAAACTGTCCATTTTAAATAAAGCTAGGCAAATCTCATACCTTGCAGCATCGGAGGAACGTGAGGTCTTGATTGTGTTGAGCCTAATGGAGAGCTGCCGTCATATTGGGAGTTTACAGGTGCAGAATACGTGGAGCCATAAGAATCAGGTGCTTCTCTCATCGGAGCACGCCATCGACTGTATTCAGGATGTTCATGTGGAGCAGACTGGTAAACTGGATACGCAGCTGAAGAACCAGAGCCTGCTTTTACAGGCCCCATCAGAGGTAATTCACCAGTACCAGAGGAAGAGTCCACATTATAACCACTATAAGGATCCAAAGCTGCACAGTGAGAAGTTAAACACAAATGGGCAGGGATAAAACAGTGTTTGTGCATGGATGTACAGGTGGGTCTAAAGGTATATTTACCTTTCAACGTGGGGTAGCCATTGATTGCACCAGTCATCATGACAAGCAGCCACACCCTAATGAAAAACAGAAGGTCAAAATTACAACTACTTCCAAGAGCTGCTGACTATGGGAACAGATCACTTCTTACCCTGAAGAAGCCAAGACAGCCATCTTGTTGGATGAGCTGTTCTACAGTCAGTGTCCCCTAAACCTGGTGAATACAGGTGTCAAGTGAGTTGCACTGACCAATCACCACATCCCAAGCTAACAACACACAGCTGTCAGGTATTCATCCTGATAAAGGTGCTCACCTAACCTGAAATATGAGGCCTTTAAAGTTGGATCACACACACAGGATTGTTTTACAATCTACAACTTTTTATACAGTTCACTAGAAGATTCTGTGCAACTTAAAAATACTAATATAGCAAAACTAATTCATTAAGTTTTTTTTGTTTGTTTTCAATGCCACAGTTTGATTTAACATGCACTTCAGCAAAATTCAGTACATTGTTTGACTATTTAGTTGACCCATTAAACTGCTGTTTTAAGTCATTGCTTTTATTTTATTGTTTGCTTAAGCCAGCTGTTTAAAATTAAGCTATAAAATAAGAGGTATACATACATACATATGTATAAAATGTTGAAATATTGGACTATAAGCTATAAAATATGGCAAGCAGCCTTATATTTATATTACATTATACAAAGTAGTTTTTTTTTTGTTTTATATTTAATTCTCAAAATAAATAAACATATTAAAAACTGACAATTAAAACAAAAACGTGAACATAAATACACCTATTAATTTAGCTTTTGGTTTGTTAACCAAAAGACTAGCTTGGTGATGCAATGGATTTTTTTTTTTTTTTTTGTGTGTGTTGCATTTTTTATGGTATATATTTTAGTTTAGTGATACATAAATGAATATACTTTATATACAAATAAAATAAATGATGTGCAAACTAAGAGACTAGTTGTCTTGCCTCCCAAGAAACTGTGAGCTCTGTGGAGCATTACTCCAACAAATCATGCATTCACTGTTCACTTTGATTATCATATTAAGAAGAAAACTTTGACACAAAGAACATATCCTGTAGAAGAACTGTAAAACGTGTGAGGAACCTCAATGTGTTTGATTGAGCACGTCTCCTCGTTGAGATCTCGGTCCTCTATACCCCAGCTTGAGACTGTGCCAAATGTGCCATGGTTCTGCATTGTGACAATTTCCGGCTCTTCAAATGTGTATTTCCTGGCTTTCTAATCAGAATGCTATTTTGTTTCTCAAAAGGGGCTCCCATTCAGCTCAGCATTAACAGCCCTCGTCTGTGATAATGTGGATGCTTCGGGCCATAGGCCACCAGCTGCATCCACTTGTCAGTCTTTGGTACAGATGCCCTGTCTGTCTGCTGGGTGAATGAAACCCATGGACTAAATTGGCACTTATTGTGCAGAATGATTTTATGTACGAATTTTAATATGCCTCATCCAATTCCTTAACCCGGTTTAATTTTGTCTACTGACAGCTATCTGAAAATTTGAAAATGATTTCAATGGAAAGCCTTAAATGGACGGTGGAGACCAAATAGAGAGTCTGAAAACTCAAACACTCCCAGGCAATTAATCCAAATCTGCAGGATTTACTGTGCATCATATTAGTTTCTCACACAAATCAAATGACGAGAACTCAGTTACAATGGATCAATAATTCAGCATTCTCAATTATGCTTTAATTGTAAGAGGCAATATCGTCCAATCTCATTGTGAGGAGAGGTGTTGTTGTTGTGCAGAGCTTTAGCTGATTGTTTATATGAGATTAGAGCTGTGTATCGGGGAAAAGATCAAGCAATGTCACAGAGCCTTGAATAGCCAGCACGTGACTCGTACATAGACACAGTCGGGCACAGTTTCAAGTACACTTCCCCATACACACACACACGCACACTCTTGATGACACAAACACATAACATAAAGCCAAATGCTGCCACTAAAATTTGCATGGTGCTCAGTAATGCATTAGTGAACATCACTTGGCAATCTGTTCATACGGGCTTAATTGGATTTTAATACCGCCTCTGATCTTGTTTTCTAATTAACGGCGGTGGCTGGCAACCAAGCAGAACCATGCACCCAGCAACACCTTTGATCCCGGCCATATGGAGTTCCTCCAAGCACGCCGGGGATCTAAAAATCCCTCACCTAGACGTGGGCGAACAACAGGCCCCTGAATCAAAATGGATGGGGTGAGGAGAATGAAGGTGTGTACAGTGGGGGTGTATGGGGTGGGCAGTGGCATGTGTCATCCTCACATCGTAACGGTACTGCTATTGATTAATTTCTCTCACGATCAGTTGTGATCACAGATACATAAAACATGAGTTGAGGGACCGAAAGCCTGTACACCTTATCATCCATGCTGCCATTCGACACCCCTTCATTGCTACGGGGAAATGTCAATAGCTTTTCTAATCTGTTTACTTCTCCCCTTGTGGCCACTGCTTTATGCTTTTGATGAAGGGCTGCCAAAAATGTGTCCTATTTTACCCTTGCTTTTTCTGTTTTGGCAGAGAAAGTGTCGGTATTAACTTTACATTTGCATATTCCCCCTGCTTCGATTACTTTTTTCTATCTAAAATTCATCGCCACAGCATCAAGTGATATATTTTTTTTTTTCCTATTATCAAATAGATTTTTAAGAACTGTTCTACACCACTCCAAATATTTACTTAATTTCTTTCTCTGTTCACATATTCCAACAAAAATGACAAAATACACATTTTGCAAATAAAGTACATTGAAAAAAAAAACCTTTTTCCTCCCCTTTGAATATAATTCATTGTTTCTTCTAGCGGCAAGAGAATCAGGATAAAAACAGATGCAGAAACTGGTGAAGCTGCTCATGTTTGTGTTTCTAGTGCACAAAGTGAGTGTGCACAAAGTGTATCTGAAAACCTCTGTTGTTCCTTTCCATACAAATACACATGAAACTTGTAGAAAATATTAAAAAAAGTTCAACATAAACACCATTTTGATGGAGCTTTATGGGGCTTTGATGACGTTGGACTCATTTGTTTGTGCATGAACAGTGTATCTACATTACAACAGAGCATGGAGACACTGACCAAAAGCTAAGCTGAGAAGATCCAAAAAAGGTTTTGTTCACACTACTATAGATACTTTAAATCCATCCATACATTATGGTGGCTGATTGATGCAAACGTGCAGCAAACGTGCAGCAAACGTGCAGCAAACACATGTATGATGCAAACACACAAAAAACGCAAATACAAAACTTAAACGCAAGCACACAAAAACAAACGCAAACACAAAAAACACATGCAACCACAAAAAAGAAATGCAAACACCCAAAACAAATGCAAACACAAAAACACGTGCAAGCACCAAAAAAGAACAAATGCAAACACATACAAAAAAATGCAAACACAAAAAACACATGCAAACACAAAAAAACAAATGCAAACACAAAAACAAACACAAAAAACACATGCAAACACCAAAATAAAACAAATGTACGGTAAACACAAAAAACTGACGCAAATACAAAAACAGACGCAAACACAAAAAACACATGCAAACGCCAAAATAAAACAAATGTAAACACAAAAAAACAAACAAAAGACATACACAAACACAAAAAACAGACACAAACACAAAAAACAAGTGCAAACATACAAAAACAAACGCAAACACACAAAAAACACATGCAAGCACAAAAACAAAAAAATGCAAACACAAAAAACAAATGCAAACACAAAAAATACAAGCAAACACACACACACACAAAAAAAACAAATGCAGATACACGAAAACAAACACTAAAAAAAAAACAAATGGAAACACAAAAAACACATGTAACACCAAAAATAAAAAATAAAAATGCAAACCCAAAACCAAACGCAAACACAAAAAACCCCAAACACAAAGACAAAAAAAAAAAAAAAAACAGATGCAAACACCAAAAAAACAAACAAAACAAAACAAAAAAAAACAAAAAACAAATGCAAACACACAAAAGAAACACAAACATAAAAAACATATGCAAACGCCCAAAAACAAATGCAACACACAAAAAAGAAACACAAACACAAAAAAACATATGCAAACGCCAAAAAAACAAAAACAAATGCAAACACACAAAAAACATACACAAACACAAAGTTTGCATGTGTTTTGTGTGTGTGTGTGTGTGGTTTGAATTTGAATTTTTGTGTTTGCATTTTTTATTTTTTTGTGTGTTTGCATGTTGTTGAGTTTGCATCATACATGTGTTTGCTACGTGTTTGGCCGTTCGGTACGCATTTGCACCTGTCAGCCACCATAATCCATGCATCCATCCATCCATCCATCCATCCATCCATCCATCCATCCATCCATCATCCATCCATTATCTTTACCTGCTTCTTCCTTCCTGGGTCGTGGGGGTCACTGGTGCCCATGTCCGGCAGTCACTGCAGGAGGCAGGGGACACCATGGACAGGTCACAAGTCCATCACATGGACACATAGCTGAACGATTTCCCCTCCCTTCAGCTCAAAACAATGTTATTTTTGATTAAAGCCTTGGAAACTGGATTTACCAACTGCTGAAGAATTGCTGAATGCACAGTAAAATCTGGTGGCTCTGGGACACCTGTCTTCTCTTGCTCTGACATTTTCATAGCAGTCAGTCCTGCATGATTAGGAGTCCAAGCAAAGTGTTCATTGCAGTTTATACTAAGCAAAACAAAAAAAACACATTTTTCAACACGTGAAGTTTTCCATGTATGATATCACTGTCTCAAAATGTATAAAAGCTTTCTTCTGGCACTCTCAGTTCATAACTTTTTCTTCAATATAAAAGCTTCATTGTGACTGAAAAATGCTTTTTTCTCTAAGTTGCACATAATGACCAACAAATGTCTAAAGTCTTGCTTGTTCTGTCATATTGAGGACATAACTGCATGAAGGGTATTTAAAGAAAACAAACAGTTCTGTCGCCTGGTGAAAGAGGTCACTAGTGTTGTTTCCTCTGAGGATGGGTAGGATTTTGACATCAGGTGAGAGTAATGATAATACATGAGACAATATGGCAGCCATCCATGCAGTGATGTTGGTTAGCTCGGCAAGCTGTCATTTTACTGCTGTCTGACAGAAAGCAGCTAATTAACTATGCATATTAATTAAAAAACCTGAGATCTACAACAGCTGATTGACAACCAGGAGGCTGGTATTTCTAAAGGGTGTCAAATTTTTGGTGTGTTGACAGCTAACGGTGTTTTATCGCAAGTTTGCATTAAAGTGCACTGTTAGACTTAAACTAGGCTTGGTGATTGTTCAACAGAAAACATTTTTGAAGAGTTGATCCTGGCAGCAGCCATTCTTGTTAAATGCGGTGTTGCTGTTTGCCAGTGAACTCAGACACTCGGACACTGAACGGCCTTCTACAACAAAAGTATAAAAAAAAAGGAAGGCCTCAAAGGCCTTGCCAGAGATTGCACCTAAATAACGAAGCTTTTCTGCATGCTGCTTGTTTGTCCTTCACAGGGCAATTATTTGAACAAGGTGTATATTTATTTTTGAAGAGGACTGTGACGTATTGTGCCCAGACAATGACTAGAGATGCATTAAGACTAAAGTGGGGATTCTAATGAAGATGGTTGACAAGGCTCGAAGGTCTTCTCGCTCTATTATGAAAGGCTTTCTTTTGATGAAAAGAGAATTCCTTGCCCTCCTCAAATTATCAACTTGTCCTTCGACCTTAGCGTATCACAAAGTTTCTCATCTCTCTATCAAAGACACTTTCAAGCACACCGAACACTGCATTTGCTTAAGTGCCATATTTGATTTAAGAGCCCTTTCTTTTACCGCCTAATGGATGACAGGAGTGGAAAGTGGTCTTAGCTGACTTTTGAAACAATAACATGTTAATATCCACCTCACGCTAACAGGGTTGGATGCCTGCCATGTCTGCATTAAAAATGTCAGCAGAGAAGTCAGTTGAAAATGTTAAGTAGTAGTACTTGAACATCTTTTGTGACTCAGGTGTCATGGTCCTCGAGCATAAGATCTATATGAATACAAGCATTAAAAATACTTTTTTATATAGTGTTTGATCAGTTTATGTATGGATAACATGGCATTGATGTAACTAATTCAAATACCAGGTTAGGCCCTGTTCGTACAGGATGATGACCCCCTACATTACAAAATATCAGCTAGAACGTGGTTGGTCTTGGTGAGATATTCAGGAGCATGTTAAAAATGCTTTAAGCGTCCCTACTACACATGATAGAGTTTGAAGAGTCATGGAGGCTTTAAACATGCACAAAACATCTTGAGCAAGGTTGTAGTGGTTTTCAATGTGGTAACGTTGTATCAACATTGGTCTCTCTTGTAAATGAGTCCTTGTGACTCAATGAGGCTACCTGTATAAACAAAGTTCAATTATAAAATAAGAAAAAAATCAAGGTCCTGTTTGGCAACGCATCCATGACAATCGGCCCATGTGCTCAATAGTGGCATGGTCATCAATAAATTAAAAACGACTAGCCACCCTCTAGCAATAAGAAGGGTTGAGATGGAGGAAGAAGGGTGACACTTTCTCCATCCCCTCCACTACATTTATTTCATTTATTTTCATTTGTTAACGTGGATCACCAGCTGGTCAGTTTACTGACCAACAACAACTTCATTAATATTTTTACCCTTTAATGATCAGAATCAGTCACTGAAGTAGAATCTGTTAATTACAGGGAGATCTATACCAGACGACATTAATATTCATCTGAATGAAGAGACCACAGTTGTTTTGAAGTTTTATTACAAAAATAGTCAAACTAAAAATCAACAACAATAATAAACAAACAATAACAATGAATCAGTCAAGGCTTATTTATCTTATCTAAGGCTAAATTCACTCTTTGAGCAAGAATTATTTCAGTTTTGTATGTGCATGAATTTAGACAAAGTTTGGCTATTTTAATAAATAGTTTACTTTGGATTTTGGTTGAAAGAAGTTGTTTAATCTGATCAGATAAAGTCATTTATCACCACTGCAAGACAGGAAATGATTCACCAAGTTGCATCAGCTTGAAATAGCATAACCAGACCAAGAATTGCATCGTCAACAGGTTCTGCTCCTTACCGGGTCAGTGTTGAAGGCACAAGGTCACTCGTTTTTCTGGGGATCTCTGGTGGATCAGACCAGGTGACACCATGAGGAGGACTCGCCGTGAACTGCCCAAGGTAGATGACCATCACTGTGACATCTTCAAGGATCTGTGAGGGCAACAGCTGATGAGAAGGTGCCGTCCATCACAACCTTCAGCCAAGAACGTGAGTCTTGCAGTGACACAATGCTTCATCTTCTGCGGTTATTTAAACTTCTAACAATTGTAATTTGAGCGACATGTTTATCTGCTCAGGAGTTGAACGAGTGGACCTTGGCATGACCTCTAGGGTCGGGTCCAAAGACGAACCACTTTCTGGTTCAGGGCCGGAGACGATCTCTCCGCATCGGGAGTCCAAAACGAATCGTTCAGTTCAGGGGTCCAAGGTAAACTGCTTTTCACACAGAGGATCTTTGCACAAAACAACAGCTCTCAGCTCAGGATTATTTTGACTACTCTCAGGAACATTGTGACTTCCCTGCTGAAGAAAACTGTTTCCAGCTCAAAGAACATTTTCACAGGTGTCTCTGAAGGAATAATCACTTTCTGAAAAACAGAACAGAGAAATTTGTTATTCACATTGTAATATTTCACATGATTTCATTATAATGATTGAAAACAACAATCAAAATTATTCATGTTCACACTTAATCAAATAAAACCAACTTCATTATTGATTTGTTTTTCTTTTGTATAAACAGGAAAAATAAGGCAAACATTCATCAGACTTTAGCTGACTCTGTGTCCAAGGATGAGAAATGTATTGAAAAACATCAGACGATATGGAAGTCAAATGTAACGTTAAAGAGCACGATTCATTGTGAGTCTGAAAAATGAATAAGTGTCAGGGCAGGGGTCATAGTGCAGTTTAATGCTACAACCCTGACCTTATGTCTTGCCGATTTCACGATTGTGACAAGAGCACACAACAAAGTAGACCTGATACTTGTTGCAATGGCATTGTGGTAGTGTGGTGTGAGCTTCTTGTGCATAGCTGTGGTAAGAGAGAGCCAGGTTGAGGCCCCAAGATGTAGTGTGATGCGATAGTATGAGGTATGGTGAGTGCACAGGAGAGTGTCTTGGGGATGTAAAAAATTATAAGGAAATTTTAATTTTGTGAAAGTAGCAGCATCATGAATACCCACACACAGGAGGCTTTTGAAATTTTACACAATCCAGCCCAGGGGCGATTTTATGATCTGACCTTTAGGGGTGCTTAGCCCCCAGTACTGACAATGATTCTTGACTTGAACAACGCACCCCATGGTGTGGTTTTTGAGAAGTGTCAAAGCTTAAAGCGCCGGGTATTCCCAGATGGTCTCCCATCCAAGTACTAACCACACCCGAACCTGCTTAGCTGTCGAGATCAGATGAGATTGGGCGTGTTCAGGGTGGTAGGCAGGGGCGATTCTAAAATCTACCCTTTGGGGGTGCTCAGCCCCCAGTGCTGACAGCGTCTCTTAGCTTGAACAGCACGGTGGTCATTGGTATCATAAACA
>JARVLU010000179.1:8557413-8570575 GCA_031762415.1 Simpsonichthys santanae | reverse complement strand
AGCCCTTCATTATGGCTCCCAAACGCAAGGAGGACTCTTCTGATGGCAGTGCATCGAGGAAAAGGAAGGCCATCACCTTGGACTTATGTCAAAAATCGGTTTACGCACTTGGTAAAACAGGTACATCACATGTATTTACGTACGTTTCGACTTACGTCAAATTCGGTTTACGACATCGCGTGAGAACGGATCTCCGTCGTAAGTCGAGGACTACCTGTATTATAATTATGGAGGACATGGAAATCCCAAGGTGATTCTTTTTTTTTATAAAGGCAGTCGGATCTTTTGTTGGTTTGTTTTGTTTGTGTTTCTGACCAACTCATCTGAAAAGCATTTCATTTCAAACCAAAAACATGTGGCGTGCCATTTAATTCATGCAAGATGATCACAGATCAAAAACTTGCATTTTAGGCTGATTGGTAACTCTAAATTGTCTCTAGGTGTGAGTGAAAGAGTGAGTCTTGTTTGTCTCTGTGTCCCTGTGATGGACTTGAGACCTGTCCAGTGTGTCCCCTGCCTCTCGCACAGTGACTGCTGGACATGGGCACCAGTGACCCCAACGACCCAAAAAGAAAGAGGCGTGTAAATATAATGGATGGCTCACTCTTCGTCCCTATCCTCTGGAGGATTGTTACATGAAGTACATTTTCATCAGGCATGAAGATGCAAAATGGTGTGAAATTTTCTGAGTTAGTTTCATAACAGCATCGTAAGTGTTGGGAATGTTAAACTGAGACTCCCTCTGTTTAAAGCTGTTCTCTCAATTGACAAATAAGGCTTATTTAATCACCCAAATAATTAAAAATAAATAAATAACAAATATCTTCTCTGTCCAACACATAAGCATGATTGTGTTTACAGTCCATAATCCATATAAAACTACTGTTCCTTGAAAACAAAATGTATATTACCTTTCTTTTTGCATGTCCAGGTTTGGTGAATAGCAAGAGGCCATCCTGCCACTAACGACTGACTGTTAGACTGACAATCCTCCATCCAGAGGACCGGACTTAACTTTTGTGGATTTTTCTACCTGGATTATTGAGCATGAATCAGGATGTCCTCCTTTTACTTGTTAAAGCTAGTTTCTGGAAGTCCACAGCAGACTGGTTTGATCCACTTAGAAAAAGGTGATGCAACAGTTTGTTGGCAAGCGTCAGACTGATAAAGTCTTTCGGATGAAAGACAAAATGTTTCAACCATGAAGAATATGTCCCGATGACCTGATTTAACTTTTCTTGTGTGATCCGTTTTGCTTGCAGTTTGAATTAAGAGTGACTTTTAGCTTCTACCACACCTAATTTGAACTCGACATGTCTAAAAATTGAACGTGTTATAGACATGTTTGTGTTTGTTACGTAATTTAGCTACAGCTCTTTAAATTTTGTTAACCTTTAAAAAAAATCGCTTGTAGGAGTACACCCAATGACTATTTTAAGGGTCAATAAAATCCCTTCACTCATTCATGAGACATTTTACTAACAGACAACACACAGACATTGACAATTACATGATCACACATCTTTAATGGCCAGGTTTGTTGCCTTGGTAGGCAACAAAAATGTAGATGAGTCAGGGCCAGAAGACATAAAGACATGACAGAGATGTAAACTAAACAATTTTTATTTTTTATTGTTTTTGATCTTTAAACCACAGATGAACTTTAAAAGTCCTCTAGCTTTTACATCCTGAGGTTGTGAAGTCAAGCTTGATCCATACCCCCGACCCATGGCAACACAGATAAGTACTATTGGGTTTTGTAATAAGATCACAGTGGGAGCTCACCATGATTAATAATTCGCTCTTCAGAGGGAGTGTATGAGAATAACAATAAATGTGTGATCCTTATCTTGCGTTGCCTATAACCCATGCAGGCACGGTGGTGGCATGCATCGATAAACTCATAAACAAACTGTAATTACTTGCCCATTAGAGTCAGACCCTCAGAAACACAGGCTCATAATCCATACACAGGAGGGATTGTCGCTCATTTTCATACAACCCACTGAGCGAAAAAGTGGAGCCAAAAAATACTTAATGATTCGTGACTGGGTGGCAAACAAACCATTTCGATCTAAGAGGCTTATGCACTCTCAAAAGAGATGTCGCATGAGCTCATCATTGTTCACTCGTTTGAATCTGAGTGCAGCTTCATTTGCAGGTGACCACAAATTAGAAGCTCTCAGCCCTCAGTAATCAGAAAGACGCTAAACTTAGTGTTTAAAACCACTCTATGGAGCACTGTTTTAAAGGATGGGCTTAAATTGATTTAGTTTGTTTTCAAATAAGAAAATAGTTGTAATATCAATTTTACAGTCTTGTGTGGCAGTAGCTGATGCACTTCCCCAACACACAGAGTAAGCTCTAACTCAGGGGTCTGCAATCTGCGGCTCTGGAGCCACATGCGGCTCTTTATTTCCTCTGCAGCGGCTCTTTCAAGCTTTGACCAAAACTGACATCAAACTGAATTTTATTGTTGTTCAAATGACAAAAAAAAAAGGATGTTTTGGCAGTTTTCCTCTCATTTCTTCTATGTGAATACTGGAACGTGCAAAGAGTAAAACATACTCACTTTAACTTTATGCTTTATTTCTATACTTGATTTTTCCACAATATAAAAAATACATAGGTCTGCATAATTCATTTTTATTAATTAAAAAAAAAAAACCCTCCCCCCTTACAAGAATCGGGTCATTTCATTTATCTTAAATGGTGAAAATCTATATTATTAGATATCTTTAGCTATGTCACACCTAATGGCCACAAAAGCCCCCTCCAACAAACCTAAAGTGGCCCACGGGCCACCAGTTGATAATCACAGCAGGTTGTTGCGGCTCTGATCACTTTTAATTTAGTGAATGAAGGCGAAAAATGGCTCTTTTTATCGTAAAGGTTGCAGACCCCTGCTCTAACTGTTCGAGTAAGATTATTTTTTTTAAAGCTTTGTCAGTAACTGTTAAAGTAAACTCAAGCTGGTTGTTAGCAAAATATCTCATAAACCATTTGATGAGTTTTCATGAAAGATCAAAAAATAACCATTGAGTGTACTTTTACAACTGATTCCATACATGTTTACCACAACCAACTGATTTTAGGAAACAACAATAGCTACCACTTAGCCAATGTGTTAGATCCATCCATCATCTTCCACTAGAAGTCAGGTTGCGGTGGCAGCAGCTTTAGCAGGGAGGCCTAGACATCTCGTTCCACTGCCACCTCTTCCAGCTCTTCTGAGAGAACTCCAAGGCATTTCCAGGCCAACCAAGAGATGGAGTCTCTCCAGCATGTCCTGGGTCTTCCCTGGATTCTCCTTCCAGTTGGACATGCCCAAAGACCTCCCTAGGGAGGCGCCATGGGAACATCCTTACCAGATACTCAAACCACCTCACCTGGCTCCTCTCCATGTGGAGGAGCAGTGGTTCTACTCTTAGTCTCTCATCCTATCTCTGTGAGTCCAGCTACTCTGCAGAGGAAACTCTTTTCAACCATCTGTATCCACAATCTTATTCTTTCTGTCACTACCCAGAGCTTGTGACCATAGGTGAGGGTAGGAACGTAGACCGTCCAGTAAACAGAGAGCTTTGTCTTACAGCTCAGCTGCCT
Organism: Simpsonichthys santanae; assembly: GCA_031762415.1. Lineage (NCBI taxonomy): Eukaryota > Metazoa > Chordata > Actinopteri > Cyprinodontiformes > Rivulidae > Simpsonichthys > Simpsonichthys santanae. Next base: position 8,566,972 of record JARVLU010000179.1, on the reverse strand, counting down.
CTTCACCACAATAGACCGGCTCAGAGTCCACAATACTGCAGACGCTGCACCAATCCGTCTGTCAATCTCACACTCCACTCTTCCCTCACTCATGAACAAAACCACGAGATACTTGAACTCCTCCACTTGAGGCAGAACCTCACCCTCGACCCGAAGAGAGCAATCCACCCTTTTCCGACTGAGGACCATGACCTCAGATTTGGAGGTGCTGATTCTTAGCCGCTTCCCACTCAGCTGCAAACTGCTCCAGTGAGTGCTGGAGATCACGGCACGATGATGCCAACAGGACCACATCATCCACAAATAGCAGAGAAGTACCTGAGTCCACTGAACCAGACTCTCTGGCTGCACAAGAAATTTTGTCCATAAATATTTTGAACAGAATCGGTGACAAGGGGCAGCCCTGGCAGAGTCCAACTCCCACCCTGAAGGGGTCCGACTTACAATCAGCAATGCAAACCAAACTCTTGCACCACTTGGTACCAAACAGCCTGTAGATGTTGTAGATACTGATCTAAAATTTCATCTGGTAGTAGCTGATAATCATGCTCAATACATACTCTAAACATTATGCAAGACGTTTACCAAAACATTTTTTAAACTGTTGGTATCAATTTTGTTCATGTGTCAGCAGACTATCTAATGGCAATACAATGTGTGTGACTTTTGAGGTCTTCACTCCAATGCTTGATTTCTTTTTAAATACCCTCGGAATCTGAAAATAAAATTTCTTCTCAATACTTTGTCTTGAGTAGAACAAATACACTGTTGTACAAATCTATACATGCAGTTTCTTAACTTAGGGAACAGGTTTTTTATGACGCCTGTATTTATTTCAACACCTGGTGCCTGGTGGGTTCCGCAGTCTTCTCTCCTTGTCTAGACAGAAAGTCTTTTGATTGTCCTGGCCATGCACATGCAAAGACAAAGCCAAGTCCAGAGGGATTGAAGACAGGGCCCTTGAGTTCATTCATTATACGAGCCTAGTCTATCATCGGCTTGAGGCGTCACTCTGCAACCCTAACCAGGAGCTACCGTGACTTTTATATGACATTTTGGACATTAATATTGCAAGGATTCCTTGTATCCCTTCTCCACATCCTTCTGGAGTCCTTTAAAGGTGCTGATCCGGCCCTCTAACCTGGACTATATGGAGTTCTACATCTTTCTCTTGCCTTTTAGTTGGACATGAGGGATATACTCTGATTGTCTGAGATTCTATATATATATACCATTATATGTGTATTTGTATATTTTTACCTTGTTTGTGTGGGGAGTCCTGCCTCACACGTGACCTTCAGTGCATGCTATAAGACAGATTGATCAAGCAGATCAGACCCTCATCTTCTTCAGCTTCTGTCTACGGTGACATTTTACCAAACCAAAGTTAATCTAGGTCGCCTCAAACCCTCCCACTCCACAGCCCATGTTTATTCAAGAGACAGATGGGCAAGAGCCTGGAAACAACTTGAGACTGTCTTTCTTGAAGAAAGCTTTGCTTGAAAATAATAATAATAATGCAACTTAAGATGACGGGGGAGGAAGAAGGGAGCAAAGTAAAAGAGGGAGGGTTCAGTATAAATAAACTACTCTCTGTTGGTTTGTTGTAGCAAAACTGCTTATCTGCAGTTAAAACTTGTTCTTTTTTCTTATTATTATTTTAGTTATTTTAGTCTTCCTCAAAGGAACTGACTTTTGATTATTATTACAGTTTCTTAAATTGTTTTTGTGATGAATCTCCAGACGGCGAATATAAATATAATTTATATTATTGCAGCAGATAGTGTCTTAGTGAGTCCTCATTTTGTTATACACTTAAACCCAGAACGGATTTTGATGAAACGTTCACAATGAAAACATACAACTGATGAAAAACACAGTCAGCCCAGTTTAACAGGGTCACAGCTACATGTACCTGCTCAAAAACATTTCTAACTCAAAATTATAATTAGGAAACATTTATATGGTAGTAGCAGAGAGTTTTCCTCATCCATACTCTGACATGTAACACATCTCACAAGCTATGGTTGAGGTGGACATCATGAATTAAAACTGCTGTAAAAGGCCGTGGTTGATCTACATTGCTTCGAGGAATGCTAGGTCCTTTAGCACAATGATTAGCCAATGATTTTCAAATTTTGTTTTGTTAACTGCTTTTCCCTTTATTTTTGTATTTGTATTTCATTGTTTTTGTAGATTTTAAAGTTGTTCAAGGGATATTTCAAGCTTTTTTAAAATGAGGTTCTATGGAACGATTAGGAATAAAAAAATAGCTTACCTGTTGTAGATGGATACTTGAAAGACCCCATTGTGGAAAAACAAAATTAAATTCTAATAACAGTGATGAGGAAAAACTCATCTGAACTAAATTAAAACCAAAATACATTGCTGCATTCTTAAAACTCCAATCAAAACAGATAAATAAATAAATAAACAAAACATAGCAAATAGTATTATTGGGAGCACAATGGATCAGTGGTTAGCACTGTTGCCTCACAGCAAGAAGGTCCTGGGTTCAATCCCCCGATGGGGTCTTTCTGGGTGGAGTTTGCATGTTCTTCTCATGCTTGCGTGGGTTTTCTCCGGGTACTCCGGTTTCCTCCCATAGACCAAAAACATGCATGTTAGTCTCCTTCCGGCCCAGGCCTCCCTTGCAAAAGAGATCTGTGATCTCAATGGGATTTGCCTGATTAAATAAAGGTTAATAATAATAAAATAGTAGCAATAGCAAATATCTATAGCACTTCTACTGCACTTCCAACAGGAATATTATATTATACATGAAATACTGTCCAAACTGAGATCACTGAAGGAACCTTCTACAAATACTACGTGTAAGATATCAGTAGTTCATAAGCTTCCCACAGAACTCCACTTCAAAACCTCTGAACAATTTCCAATTCTCCTAACATCAAACTAAAATGATTTAACTCACTCAGACCCTCACTTTCAGCTTTTAAACCATTTCCCCTGAAGGCGTTTAGATTTTTACAACTTTTAAAAGCACAATAATCAACTGAGAAAGGATCACATCTCCCTGCTAATGGTGGCGCTAACACCAAATAAAAGTCTTCAGGTCACATGCAGAAAATAATAACTTGCAATGCTCGAGCAACAAGAGAGAAAGTTATTAATTATAGGACAACGTGTTCAAGCGCAAGGTATTAGCCTCTGTTGCACTAACCGCTAACTGGTGTTTGACTGGCGCTGAGCTCACTAATACGTCTGCAGGGACACAGGAAGTTTTAATTAATCCTGAGCTGATGGCCAAGCTAGGACATCCCCTGGGAGGCATCAGAGAAAGCGAGGAGTATCAGCACACTTAGCCACAGATTAGACTCAACACTCTCACTGGGATGCTGGGCTAAAGGGCTGCAGTTGTTCTTCTACAACCTAGTTCTGTGGAAAGACGGCGCTTTGCTTTCCAGATCAACTAAAATGGTCTGATTTATATTTGGAACCAATCTGTCAATCAAACGAAAGTCACTGGAGAGTGTTGTATTAAAAAACAACAGCAACAACAAAAAAGAATATTCATGTCTTGCCTGACTCACTCGAAGTTTCCTCTGCTGAAAAGGTTGTCTGACAGAGGATGAATCTCATGCATGTTTGTCAATATAATTTGTTCCCCCCTTCACCCCAGAGGAGCATGGCGGTCCCATAAGGGTTCTGATTCAAATGCCAACATCTGTCTGCCAATGGAGCCGGAACGAGACAGACTAGGACACCTTCATCAGAGGCATTCTCCAGTTGACAGAAGCCACAAGGTGGAATGTGAGAGGAAATAATGGGTGAACTGAAAGAGGCTTGAATATGCAAATCCCTCCATGTGCCCACCCCCATGTTAAACAATCCATCTTGATAAATATTTCATGGACTGAAAATATATTAGTTGGGAGGAAAATAGTAAAAAAAAAAAAAAAAATCTGCTTTCATCTAGATTCTTTGTTTGGTCGTTTTTCCCCCTCTGATACACTTGCATAAAGTCAAAATTGTCATTTTGCACACAAACGTGTGATGAAACCCACACAAAGTTTAAAAGAAAGTCCGCGCTTTTTAAGTTCTAGGGTTTAACACATCAAGACATGATGAAAATGTTCTGGTTTTTACCAGGTTCTGAAATGATTCAACTCTTAACTTTAAGTGAACAAACACAAACAATGCCACGCTCATTGTTTTTTTACCTACACAAGGCGAGGTCAGTGAACGAGGCCAGGCTGATTCTGGCAGATCCTGATCATCCACTCCATGGTGAGTTCAGGTTGATTCCATCTGGACACAGGTATTTGCAGCCCAGATGTAGAACGAACAGACTGAAAATCTCATTCATCCCTGTAGAGATCAGGCTTCTCAATGAACAGTGGTGATTTCTGTACTGTTATTTTAATGTCTTGTCTCTTATGGATGTTTCATGTGCTTACCGACTGTGAACCAAATTGTCCCTTGGGGATGATAAAGATTCTCGAATTTGAACTTTAACAAAACAAGGCCAAAATGAGATAGTTGTTTGTGGAAAACTCAGTGACTCCATGATTCAAAACTTATGGAACCACCTTTAGCAGCAACAATTTGAAATGTACATTTTCTGTAAAACTTACAGACTTTTGGCCCACTTTTCTTTACATTGCTTTGGTTTAAAATTTAACCTTTGAAGGGTTTGGTTTATCCACAGCTCTCTTACGGTGCCACTGCAACATTTTAATTGAGTAAAGTTCTGGACTTTTTTATTTGATCCATTCTGTTGTAGATTAGCTGCTGTGTTTGGGGTCATTGTTCTGTTGCATCATGACCTAGTTTGGTTCAGGCTTTACTTGTTGGATGGATGGCCTCACATTGACTCTTGAACTCTTTGTTAAACAGCTGAGTTCAGCTGAGTGCCCAGGTCCTACAGCTGGAAAACCAGCCCAGATCATCACTCCTCCTCCACCTTGCTTAACCGTTGGTATGAGGTGCTTGTGCTGTTTTTTTTGCCATACCAGTGCATTATGGGTAGATGTTCCTTATTAGGGGCCGTTTACACAATGCATTAAGTGAAACTGTACCTTTCTCTCTGCGGTTTGGCTGTTCATTACACAACACTAGTAGCCCCCCCCCATCCCCCGCACACCTTTGCATCCAGAGGTTTTTCAACCCACATCTCAGAATGGAGGTTTTTGGGAGATCGCCCGCTGAAATTGTCAACATTTCCCCCAGAGGTGTTAAAGCACATGCGCACTACAGGCAGATATTTCACGTACACGCGGACCAACAGCACGTTTTTATCAACAACAATGGCGGCAGAGTAACATACTGCTTTCTGTGCTACGACTGATGGAATATATTTTGAATCTCACAGTTAATCTACACCAGAATGTAGCTGCTGTGACTGACGTCTGTGTTGGGAAGCGACGCCAGTCAAATCGAGTTCTAATATCACCATTTACTGAACGAGCCTGTCAAGGCAGGGGTATATTTCACGCGTTGTGCTGGACTATAACATTCTAAATGTGCTAAATAATAACAGTTAAGCAATAATACACCATGTTTCTATTAGTGATGGGAGATGTAATGAAGCTATCTGGACATTATGTAATTCTAGTTAAGTGACAAACTGTTGATGACGTGAAACATCGCATGCTATTAAAGTTGAAAATAAAGACATCAGGTTTAGATTTTATTTATTTATTCAACACCACACAAAGACTGATAAAAACTGGACATATAATTAAAAACACATTAACCAAACTGTAAACTACATTAATGAACTGTACTCTTCCTCTCTGGTGTCATCCTGGATACTGATGCCGTGTTGTTTATCTGGCTTGTTCAGGCTGTCACTCCTTTGCTTAATGTAGCTTAAAACATTGAATGAATTGGAAAAAAGAACTGAGGGGAATATAAAACAAATAGTTGCTCCAACAGTTCTCTCTTCGACGTCCTCCTGCAGCACTGAGCTTCGGGCCGAGGTGTAAGCTTGTCCGTAACCGGTCCACCTCTGTGGGGAGGACAGCTTCTCCTCACAGAAAAAACAAAAAACAAAACAGTTGGTTGTTGTGTAACCGAAGTAAACAGAAGCAAACATTATCAAGAACATGGATGTACCTGCTGAAGCATTGCTACTTATTTACCACCGAGGTAAGAAGTCTGACATCATCCTCATCAGTGCTGGTTCGCTCAGTGACCTGTGTCGAGCTGTTAGATGAAGCCGTCCCATTTGGTGTCAAATCTGTCAGCTTGTATCCAAAATCCAGACAAAATCCAGCTTTTAGCCCAGAGAAAAGTACAGAAAACAGTCCCAGGAAACGTGCATGCACATTAGGTGAATGTACAAAATCCACAGTGCCAGCTAATGACCTGGCATGGTAACTACAGCGCATTTGGGGTGTTGCTGTGGTTCCATGTAAAGGACAAAACCGCTCCGTGTCAATGCATATTTTGTCCTCGAATCAACTGCCCCCCACCACCACCATGTCTGTGTAAATGGGACCTTAGTTCTTGCCTGATGTTCCAGAAGTCTTGTGGTTCATTCATTGTCTTGAAACCCTTCCAGGATTGATGGGCAGCTTCTTCCCTCAGGACATTGCTGATGTCTTTCCTTCTTGGAGTTGCGTTAACACACACCTGTAAGCGCCAGAGCAGCAAACTGACAGCTTTTATAGAGGTGGTCACACTTACTGAAGATCCATTAATCAAGTATATTTGATTAGCAGCTACAGACTTTCCCTCCAGCGAAGGCGGACTTCGTTTTTCCACACACTGCTTTTTCATCTGGTCTTTCCTTTACTTTTTAATAAATACTGACAAGGTGGAATTTGTTGTGAGGTTTCTCTACACTTGAGGTCACTGAAAAATTGTAGAATTTGGTAGAGACCAGATTTATTCATGTCTTGACATGTAAAAAATAAAAAATAAAAAAAAACAGAATTTACTATTTTTTTTTTTTTTTTTTTACATTGATTGTACTTTTTTCTTGGCATCATCCACCCTTGTTCCATCCCAAGTCTACTCAGCTGATATGAAAGTGGGTAAGCGTAGCAGCTCACAGGTCCACACACCCTCTCTAACTCACCTTTTTCATTATTTTGCCGTTTTGAATCCTCACCAGCGGTGGACTGGCAACAATGACTGACACATTCCTGCGAGTGGAACAGCTAAAGCCTGGCTCTCCAGCGTGTTCTGGCAAGCCCTGCTTTACACTGTGCCAGACAGGAGAGGGCCGGCCAAGTGTCTGGCCAAAGGGCTGTACTAATACAGCATAAATAGGAAGGGGGGAATCCCCTGCCCCCAAACCAACTGAAAACAATACTTCAGTGTTGAAGTGGAAGGTGATACACTTGGGAAGATATGTGCTCATCCTGTGATTAAAAGTAAGACAAAAGCCTTGTAAAAACACAGCAAAACAGATGTGATTTGGATATTTTTTAATTATAGCGCCGCATCAATTTCATGTCAAATGATAAACCTGATAAAACTGATGCTCTCTTGCCAGAAAGGCACTGTAACTAATGTAAAATCTAGCTGAAACGAGCCAGGGTGACAGAACAGATATCGCTATAAAATGTGGCTTTAGCAGTAAATTAGATTGTGGATTTCTCCACAATTTGCATTTTGCATGTAAGCACTGTCAAGCCAAAAATACTTGGCGCAACACCGCAGTGGCGGTCTCAGAGGGCTTAACAGCACCAGCAAATGAGAGCAAATATATATACATATATACAAAAGAAAGTGGATAACAATAAAAATTAAAAAGAAGGGGGGACGTCCCAGTGCAGCAGGCGATGGCCAGGATGGAGTCCTGTGAGACTTTATGTTTCACAAGACGTTGGGATTCACATCAACCAGTTAGCAGCGGTTTTACAGCTATGACTCTGTGGTGAAAACCACTTTGTTGCCTCGGATGTAAATTACGTGTTCATAAAGAAGTATGGGCTCTGACACAGAAATGATCCAAAACACTGATCCTCTGTGTTTTTTACTCTCCAGACAGCGCTGTGAATTTGAATTACAAAGCTCAAAAGAAAGGTAGATGGATCTCTCTTATGTAGAAAAGTCGAAGCATTATTAGGGGTTGTGTTGCCAAGTGGGGTGGAGGAGTTTAATGATTGTAAGGGGGAAAAAAAAATGTTTTTAGTGAGCTACTTTTTTTTTTTTTTTTACTTTTTTTTTTCTTTCTGACTGAGCTTTATTTTCTCCGCTCTTCAAAAGTCAAAAAATAACATTTCATTTGATCTACTTGACGTTAAAATACGAACAGTCGGTCGTCACATTCTGAACAGCTCTGATTTAGCTCATTTGTCAAACAATCAGAGGCTAAATATTTTAATATTAGCACCATGAGGTTAAAATGTGACAGCATGAATTTGTTTGAATGATATTCTTCACAACAGTGGTGGGATTTGATCACTAGGAAAAGAAAACAGAAATAAAGAAAGACGCGATCAGGTGAACTACACCCACTGTTTTGTAGAAATTGTCTTTATCTGCACCTTAAACTTGGATTGGTTTATTTGATAAGGATATTGAACATTAATAAACAATCCAGTAAATGTGTAAGATTCAGCCAAAAGGCTGCTTTTCATTTGTTGCCCTCTGACACGTTTTACTATGTCAAAACAGTCAAAACAAAAGACACAATTATAACAATTATAAAAATAAACCAAAATCATTTAAACTTGACAGCATTCAAATTGACAAAGAAACAAACAGTTATAAACACATCATTCCCACTAAAAACCATGATAAATATAAAATATTAGAATTAGCAAAACAAACGCAGCATTCTTCTTTTAATGACAACGTGAAAGGTTGAAGTTAGGCCATGTGTGTGTATAAAGACAACATTTGTGTAAGAACTCAGTTTTATTTATCATAAAACAATGAAAAATGTTCTGGTTTCTTAAACTGTATTTGTCAGAATATAGCAAACCTGCCTCTGTTGATTTCTGAGGTCTTCCGAACATAAAACTAAACACGAAATCTAACTTTGTTAAAAAGATTTGCTGCAGAAGCTTTAAATTCAGAATTACCGTAGTTCAGCAATCCTTGGTTCAAAACTTTTTTCCTGCTGACTTGCAAGCCAAAGTTTGAATCAGTGATCTTGTAACCTGCTGGGGATGACTCTCAGCTACTACCACAACAAATCTTGTCTCCTTATTTGAAACATGGGCCAATTTTGTTTTTGCTAATGTTGGTTAGTTTTGACAACCATCTTGAATGAAATTGATTTCAAAAGGTTATTAGTTGTACATGCACAACCAGTGATCACTTTGTGAAGCATAATCATTCACTGCTTAATGATATATTTTAGTAACAAACTGAAAGACAAACAAACATATTCAATATGAGTAGTCAGTAAGTATTGATATCTGACTTGCAGCCTCTTACCAAAACATATTTTTGCAACACAGGAACTGCACGATTTGGTGATAAACACATATATTTTATTCACAATGAATTATAAGCAGCTCTGCTTTAAGCAAACTGTAGCATGAACCCATTGAGTTTGATAAAGTCAAAGAAAGGTTCAATACAGAAACAACTGGACTTTATTTTTGTATGAAAACGTTTCGGTCCCTATCCG
>JARVLU010000179.1:8541782-8553569 GCA_031762415.1 Simpsonichthys santanae | reverse complement strand
AAATTTTTTTTTTTTTTTAATCTTTTTTTTTTTTTTTTAAAAAAAAAAAAAAAAAAAACGATTTGGTTAACCTTCAAATCTGTGGTTTTATGGATCCAATGAAAAGTATGAGGGGAAAAGCTTGTTGCCTAACCTTGCATCAAGCGTTTGTATCAAGCAAAATGTTTTGAAAGAGTTGTAGATCCTTTTTTAAAGTAGAGCTGGTTTGCCTGAGTGCAGCTTTTTCTTTACACAAAAACCAGTGCATCTCTGAAAGGTAATGACCTTCAGTTACATGACCACACAGATAAAACACAGCCTCTTGGTTTTATTGATTAGTTTACTTTAATTATTTATTTTTTAAAAATACACGTTCCTTTCATTTTCTTAACAATTGCATTTTTGGAGCTATGTTTTTTTTTTTGTCTGACTATGACAATGTCATTCAGTCATTCATTCATTCAAACTTTATTTATACAATGACTCATTTTCAAGAAAGACATGCTTTAGAAAAACAAGGTCCAACATGGTGTCCAACATGGAATAAAACAAGTCAAGTCAAGTCAATTTTATTTCTAGAGCACAGTTAAAACATGGAGTAAGGAGTCAAACGTGGAGTCAAGAGTTAATTGTGGAGTCAAACATGGAGTCAGGAGTCAAACGTGGAGTCAGACGTTGAATCAGATATCAAACATTAAGTCAAACATGGAGTCAGGAGTCAAACTTGGAGTCAGATGTTGAATCAGGTATTAAACATTAAGTCAAACATGGAGTCAGGAGTCAAAGATGGAGTCAAACATGGAGTCAAGAGTCAAACAAACATGGAGTCAGGAGTCAAACATGGAGTCAAACACGGATTCAAGAGTCAAAAATGGAGTCAGGAGTCAAACATGGTTCAAACATGAAGCCAGGTGTCAAACTTGGAGTCAAACATAAAGTCAGGAGTCAAACATAAAGTCAAACACAGAGTCAAGAGTCAAAAATGAAGTCAGGAGTCAAACATTGAGTCAAACATGGAGTCAGGAATAAAATATGGAGTCAAGATTCAAACATGGAGTTAGAAGTCAAACATGTAGTCCGGAGTCAAACATGGAGTTTAACACTTGGAGTCTGTTGTCAAACATGGAGTCAAACGTGGAATAGAACTTGAATTCAAACGTGTCCTAAAAGAGAAGAATTTTATCATAGTTTTCTTTTCTTTAAGGTTGTCCAACACTCATCTCTCTTTAACTGTGGCTTATGGTTTTAATATTTCAGTGGTTAAAATACACCATTTAAGCATTTAGATGTCAAGTGTTAACCTAACATTGATGTTTATTGCTCTGTTGGAGGAAACAGCTGAGGATGCTCATGTGTTGAGAGAAAATGTCAAGTCACGCAGAAACACCTGCGGAGCTGATATTCAAACCAGCAACTCTCTTGCCGTGAGGCAACCATGCCAACCACTGCACCACCATCAGCCAAGGTCCAATTCATGGGATGTAGATTAACATTATTGAACTGAAAGGCGTTAAAAGGGTACAGTTCAGTGTCTGATCTTGGTGAGTTTTTGTAGCTCAGCCTGCGGTTCAGGTCGTAGAGTTGCTGTAAATTTACATCCAACATGACTCGTTCACTTTGAGACGAATGCATATGTCCTCCAAATGTTTTTCATGTAACGTCTAACACCTCACACGCTGTCCGTGGTCATGCTTTATGTGTTTTCCGCACTGGATCAAGGTGCACACGTGTTACCCAGCAGACCCTGTGTAGGACTGCTTTATATGATTTTTTTTTTTTTAACTGCTGATTAAACTAGCTGTAAAACATCTAAAGCACTTCTGTATCTCTTGCATCTTTTGTCACGGCAAGATGGATTTAGTCTGTCGGTTCTAACGGTGAAAATCTACACCAAAACTAGTTTCATGTGTTACTTTTTGGCAAACCGTTCCCAATATGAATTGTGCATGAAGTTAATCCTGTAGCTAGAATTAAGGCACTTGTGACATCATTTGCACACATTGTGTAGCTGCGATGTTAAGTTCTCAGGCTGATTTTCTTGTGTTGTGGTTTTTTTCTGCTGGAGGAGTGCTAACACAATACAGACTTTTATAAAGATTTATGAGTAATTTAGCAAAAAGTATATTTTTGCCAGTCACATATTCATTGCCTTTGCAGCGGCTCCAGATCGTTTCTGTCGTAAACATCACAAATTAACGTTCTGGTATGTGCGGTTTAAAGTTTGGGCTGCTGAGACTTGGTGATGCTTGCATACACAGACTGAAATGTCATGAAGAGATCATTAGGGCAGAATAATATCTCAGCTTTTATGGCAAGTCTCACCCTTGTGTAACTTTGTTTTTGACATCACCATAATATTTTATGACAAATATGTAATTCTGTGATAATTAGTATCATCATTTTGGTTGCGTGCACGTTTCAAAAGATTTTTACCGAAACAAATTTGACTTTGAGGTGTCCTGGATATCTGTTGCTTGCACTGCATTAAATAGTGTTGAAACTAGATATGTGTCTGTTGTGTTTGTGGCTCCTGTCCTCGTAGAAGATGATTTTTGGTGAAGAAAATTTGAGATTTTGATGTTTGCACAGTGAGAATTGTTTAAATATTTTGCTTTTGGTGTTTCATTTGACCTGAGAGTCAACATTTTTGGAAAACAATGACGTAACAGCATTTTTCGTGTATGCCCATCATTATTCATTCCCACAAACCAGAAAGCCAACACCGTGTGGCGAGCTTGGGTGTTGTGGTGGACCACTGTTGAAGGCTTGGGCATTTCTTTTAATCTTGGTTCTTTTTACATGTCTTGTGCAGCTCGTGTAGGAATTTTTTAAGGTTTAACTATCTCATGAGCTGAGTTAAGTAATAACTATAGAAAAAACATAAAAGGTAAAAATTATAAATTAAACTTTCAAGTGATAAAAATTGTTTTGGGGACCTGTCATGGTATTTTAATATTTTGTTGATGTGGAAGGTCCTGCCCCCTAGTGGCTCGGCATGGTTATTTCAGTGTTTTGCTGCTACAGTAATACTGTATATGAAAGTTATTTCAAGAACAAATTAAAAATGAATTATTTGAAATTGATCCTGATCAGTGTATGTAGTTAATACATTTTAAAACATTTAGAGGTTTTTATGAATCAGAAAATGAAAATTGTTGTTTTGGCATTGTCTTGTACTATTAGTGCTTAGTGCTTAGTATATTCCTAGTTTAGCAGACTTCTTAGTTCATATCTTGGATCCTATTAGTGTTTTTCTTTATAATTTGTATTTTTGTTGGATGTAACTGGGACCCTGTGCACATAGTTTTGTTCCACCACATGTACCACATGTGATGTGAAACAATAAAAACACATTGACCTTGAAAAAAAATAAATTTAAAATTTAAATTTGATTTATATTTTCAGCTGCTCCCTTCTTCAGCGAACTAACTCATGTGAAGACTTGGAAAATGTTTTATGCTGGATGTTCTTCCTGACGCTGCCACAGCCCTCTGTGTGGAGCAGAGAGCTGCCATCTAGGGTGCCCAGGGCAGCAGATGGTGGGGGTTAAGGGCCTTGCTTAAGGACACAGAATGGGACAATTAAGGGCGGAGGCAGGCGTGGGCGTTCCACCTTTCCCACCCACATTTTGATGTTGATCTGGGGAGTTGAACTGGCAACCTACGGATCACAGGCTCACCTTCTCTGACCTCTGCACCACCACTCCCCCTTACTTTTAGGCCACACCTAAAATATCTTAATGCTGTAAAATATGAAAATTGGCGAGTGCAATGATAGTTCCTCTGGAAGCCACAGTTTGCTCCAGGGTCATGGTGCAGCATCGTTATCGTGCATTTCTACAAGAGGAAAAGCGCCGTTATTCAATTTGCACCGAGCAAATCTTGAGGGCTGCTCAATTAATCATGAACAATTATCAGCACCACGTTGCAGAGGTTATCTCATCTCGCCACACACTGCACTCATTCAGACACAGACTGTTAGGAGTCAAGGTGCTGCCTGCACAATAACCCCTTGGTTCGGCTTGAGGCTGGGTGGTCCAAGTGGTCCAGCGGAGTCCAGTGGAGCTTCTCAAAGACCACAATTCCACCATTTAGGCCTAAACAATATTCATTTTGATGTAAAAGTCTAAAACTGATAGGGGATCAGCGAAAGCAAAGCAAAAGCGAAGTTGCCAGCAGCCCCAGCAGGGTGCAGCCCCTCCAGGTCCGGTCTATTGAGCTCTGTTTACACGTCCTGCTTCGTGTTCCCTTCTAATTGGCCATCATTACATCCCACATTACCCTATCGGAGCATGGCTAGAAGGGGGAAACAGACCATGGTGGTGGATGGTACGCTTTGGTAAGTTTGAATTACACAACTCGGGGGCCGTGACAAATATTGGTGCTGTCGATAACTGCTAATGTAAGCAGTGAAACAGATGCCCACAGTGGTGGAACAACAAACATCGTCCAGTTCACCTTCTCGCAAGGCTGCCTTTGACCAGTCAGGAAGGCATGGGCTCTGTAACCACACAGGACGGCGGCGAGTCTTGCATGTTTATTAGTTCTAGCTGTTCATTTTGTGTGTGTGTGTGCATGTGAATGTATCGGCGCATGTGTTTATGAGGCGTCTCTTGTTTTGTGTGGTCAATTGGAGTGTGATTTAATTACTGCCCGTGTTGATGAAACTCGCCACCGCGACATTAAAAATGGAGAGGCAATCCTTTATGGTAATAATCAGCCCTGAGCCGAACAAACAAAAGCATGTTTGTACAACTAAGTGCGTGAACGAGGGATCACCGGAGAGTCTCGAAAGTAAGACAGAGACCAAACGGCAAAGATTACTTCCATACTTCTTCTTTTTTTTTTTTTTTTTTTTTTTGATGAATCATGAATTTGATTGTTTGTTTTTGTTTGGCGAGTCTGCTCATGTTAATTATGCTATTCTCTGTTTGAGAAGAAAAAAAAAAACGAGTCAAAAATATTTTTCCAGCGCAAACACCGAACACTTTGACGGAATGCAAACAGAAGAAGAAGAACTACACCCACCACCCCATCCACACACACACACACACACACACACACACACACACACATGAATCTGCACCTCACCGATCACACACTGAAGGAAATTAGACATCTGTCTTCTCTCCTACAAAACTTGGCGTCTTTTAGTGATTTTTTTTATTATTTCTTGGTCAGGTTTGGGGTTCCCTCACCACAGCTGAAATCAATTTATTTATTATTTGGTAGGAGTCCGGTTTGTCACAGACAGTGGAGACTTGGGATCGGGGCCCGTTCCAAACCGCCGCAGGACAGGCCTCGGTCGGCTCAGACCCCAACAGACGAGGCCAAAGCCTTGACCCATGTGCTGAGCGGCCCGCTCGCTTGATTGAAGTGCACCACACTTGAGAACATCAGCGCCTTGCATCCATTGAAATAATAAGCTGACCCAGAGAGCTGCTCGCCTTTGAGCCGCAGCCAAACCATCTGAATCCACTCTGCCCAAATGAGGGCTTATTTTTCAAAGCGTCTCTCTCATGTGTGCTGGCCGACCCTGCACCCATGTTCTCTGCTGGCTGTGCGCTGTGTGTGTGTGCGCGCGGGTTGGTGAGCGAAAGGGCAGCAACGGCGGGATTGGAAGAGGCACATCGCGTCTGTGGTCGAGCAGTTTGCACGGTGAGTCACATGTTCCTGGAGAGCTGCTTTTTCACAAATTTGGCAAATTCAGAAGCATTTTTTCCTCCTTCCCAGTTGTTTTCGATCCTGTTTGTCCTTAACCTTTAACTTTTAAAGACCCAACATTTCACTGTGGCCTCCTCTCTGGTATCATGTGCAGAAATCTTATCAGAAACTAAACTTTCTGAGGATGTTGGGATGTGTTTTCAATATACGTGGACAAAAGTGTCGTAATCTCACAGACTCTAACTAAAAGGGCCTTTCATCTTCTTTCTGTCTGTGCCTAAAATACTGTACTCTATTAAATCAATAAACTTTACTGTCCACAAAAGGAAATCTGTCTTGGGCTACAAAGTGCAACATTACTAGAACAATGCATTTCAGTATTAACTAAAGATAATTCATGCAACCTTCATTTATACAGGTTAGTCTCATTGAGCCTCTAGGACTCTTTAACCTGTTGTAAACAAAGAACACAGACAACAATAGACAATCATGTAAAAGCATATAAAATGAAAAGTCAAAAGCGAAACAAAAACAGCTACATCATAATGTAAAATACTAAAAACAGGAACATGTCTGCGTTGTTTTTTTTTTTTTTTTTTAATAATAGTTTAAAATCCCTTAGAGGGGTCAAAGTCGTCAACTTCAGATCTTTTTGTAAGGTGTGCAGGACACAGTAGGAGAAGACCCTTTGCCAACTTTGGTCCAGACTGAGGGTATGCTGCAGGTATTCGAAGGATGATGTATTGGTATATTGTCATATACAAAGCCATTTTAGGAAAATTGCCATAATATATCAACTCTAAGTTCATTTCACTACAAGCACACAGTCGCAGGAAGAGTAGCTGGCTGCGGTTTAAGGTACACTTTGTTCACACGGAGTCAGGAAAGATAAGCATGTCCTATTTGGGCCCGTGGCCTTGGAATGATCTGCAGCTTAAGTTTAAGTCCTTTAATTAGTTTTAAACAAATACTGTCAGAGGTTTTGATCACATTTTGCACCTGTAATGATAAAGTGTCTTTAATGGTGACATTTTTTAAAACTCGCATTGTATTTTATGTCTTATTACAGGATGTTTCGTTTCAAATATTTAAATACTGCTGTTACTGTTATTAAGACTGTTGCTGTAAATGAAATGACTTGTTTGCACACTACCCAGGACATCCTTGTAACAGAGATTAACATTCTCAGTGGATTTATTTCCTGGTAAAATAAAAGTAAAAAAAAAAAAAAAATCTAATTTTGAATCTTAAATGTGGCATGAACAGCAGTGGCATGAACAGCAGTGGGTGATATGCATTCCTTCCACTAAAGCTTCTTGTTTAGGATTGTTGTCTTGCAGGAACAGTGTCCAAATTCCAAAGCAGTTGATCTGAGGTGAAGCTGGAGGATTTGGAGGCAGTCTTTCTTCTTTATCATGTCATTCCCAATCCCACGGCATGATGCTACCATCGCCATGCTTCACAATTACTAAAATGTTCTTAGGTTTGAAAGCCTCACTTAGAAGTCTCGAAACATTCCTTCTGTCACTGCTACAAAACAGACTGTAAAACTTTTCTCCAGATATTTAAAAGCTTCAAGGTTTCAAACTAAAGAAGAAAATAACAATAGACAGGCTAAATTGTAATTGTCCTTAAATTGAAACTATAGCCCAATGAAAACCTTGGCATTCCTTGAAGGAATGAATATCACATACAGTTTTTAATGCTACAGCTTTCAACTAAAATTACTTTATTCGGAGATAGGACAGGGTTACACCTTATTTTGATTAAACCTTGTAATTAACAGTCTTAATCATGTGCAAATATTGTGAGATGTGGTGAGGAATACTCTTCACCCCAAATTTAGTTCATTTCTAAATTTGACCAATTTCAAGTCATTTTTGTTCTGGTTGATTAGTTGTGGTGGCCATACTGAATTGGGTTAATTCCAAATGTTAATGTTTCAGACGTGCAGCAAATGATTATATTCTGAGGGTTTCACTAAAATATATCCAATGTTTTATGAAATATTTTGCTAACAGACGGGCAGAGTTGACTCTAACAATACACGCCAAAGTTTGATGTACAGATTCTGTGCCATGTGAAGAACTCAAAGACTACTGAATAACACTTATCTATTAACAGAGCAAATGTTAACTGAGTATCTGTAAAAGTGACAGAGCTAAAACCAGTTTTGTCTTGGCTAATGTCCAGTTGTTGTGGCGGCCATCTTGACTTGGAGTGACTCCAATGGTTCATCTGTTGTAGATGTGCATCAAATGAATAATTTCTGAGAGAGACGTCAACTGGAATGTTTTCTTGTTGAGTTAAATACAGCAGTGACTGTTTAAAATGCATAATGCTCATTCATCGTGCTGAGTAAAAGCTGAAGCCATGTTGAAAGTGTTGAATAAAAGCTACTTCTGATGTTTGTTTTTTAACCAAAAACACCAAGAAGCAACTTACATTTGTAAGTACTGTAATCTGGGTAATCTAGTTGGCTTTTATGCCAGAACTATGACCTCATCTTAAATGTGATTAAGACAACAAACATGGCAGTGGACTCCAGAAGGAGTGAGAATAAGATGCATGCTATTTCCAAACTGAGACAAGAGACAATTCAGTTCAATTCATTTCTATAGCCCCAAGTCACAAAAGAAGTCGTCTCTGGGCACTGAACACAAACATTCATATATAAAAATAATAATTTAACATTATTTATCTGAGGAGCAGACTGTATTGAATTTAACACCAGCACAGAACTCTCATCTTGAGCAAGCATGAAGGCGACAGTGGAAAGAAAAAAAAACTCCCTCATGAGGAAGAAACCTTTAGCAGAACCAGATTCAGAACAAGTGGCCATCTGCTTCAAGCTGGGTTGGGTAGGAACAGATACACAATGGCAGGTCAATAATCACATGTTAATATAGAAATAGCATCAAATGAAAACTATTCAACTTTAACAAATCATTTAAGGAAATGAGGTCAACTTGTCTAGTAGTCTATGGCAGCACAACAAGCCAACCCTGGTGTAGGACTACAGACACCTGGGAGTTCACGTGAACTACAGACTGGATGAAAATTGAAACACTGAGGCTGTTTATAAAATGAGTAAGAGAGAAATAAAAAATGAAAAATGGTGCAGGCACCACCTACCACTTAATCCCTCC
The DNA here is from genome assembly GCA_031762415.1 of Simpsonichthys santanae. Lineage (NCBI taxonomy): Eukaryota > Metazoa > Chordata > Actinopteri > Cyprinodontiformes > Rivulidae > Simpsonichthys > Simpsonichthys santanae. The sequence goes on along the minus strand of JARVLU010000179.1, from coordinate 8,544,778 downwards.
TGACAAATTCAGCTCTGTGACTACCACCATACAGAGTTGCATTCGGGCCCAAAAAATCTGATCCGACCCGGCCCGAGCCTGTAGCCATCATGCCCGAACCCCACCCGACCTGACGAATGAACAGTAATTATATGTCCAAACCCGAACCGCCCCCAACATTTTTAATTACGCTTTGACTGCTTCCATAGTCATTAACGGTCAGCGGACGTGTGGCTGAAGAAAAGGGAGCAGAAGATCAGAGCTGAGGGGGTGTTTGTCCTTTCATGGCCGTCAAAGTGCATTAAAGACCTGCTTCTGCATGCATTCTGCATTATTCAGACACAGACCCTGCTCTGACATGTCTGCTTTGGGTTCTTACCTGTTTGGGCCCATCCAGCACATTATCAAAACCCGGGGTGGGGCGGGCCGGGCTTTGGGCCCGGGTTAGAAATGACAGTTCTACCTCCATAGCAGCATCAGGCCTAACTTTCTCATCAATTTAGTTCAGTTCATTTTTTTTGTTTGTTTGTTGCAAAAAGCAATAAATCCACACCTAATACCAGTGAAGGGGCAGCAACATTGTTACTTAGAACACATTTCAGTTTGTTCTGTCTCCGACTCTGCATACTCACCCACTCTGCTCTGTGACTACATCTGTTGTCTGAGGGACAAGTGGTAAGTAAACTTGTGCTTCAACACCCCATTCCGTCTCAGTCACTGATCACATCACAACAATACAGGACAAACAAACACATTTTGCAGGCATGACTGTGAAAGTATCCAGACAAACTGATGTAACAAAGGGTTTGGTGTTGTGGGAATCTCTGGAGCTGTTTCCAGAAAGAAGAATGTTGTCAAAGTTATTCTGCGTGTTGGATGACACAACACAAGCATCAGCACAACCTACAGACCAACCATCAGAGAGTATTTAGCTGGAGACGTCCTTAGTTATGCTGCAAATGAGGAGCAGTAAACAAGGTTAGTCCTTACAGTAAATCCATTTTTCTAATCAATTTGTTGTCAGCAGTAATGTACATACAGAAGCTTTGATTTGTAATGTTTTTTAGGTGTAAAGTGAGATCACAATCCTAGACCAGTCTTTTTTTTTTAATCACTCTTCATGGTATTTCTGTAGACGCCTCAAAGTAAGTTCTATGGTCTCGTTTCATTTGATTTATTTTTTTATTGTGCATAATAAGATAAACTAAACTAACTACATTAAATTAAAGTGGTGACTGAGACTAATGGTTTTCTGTTCTCAGCTGAAACTTTGTTTTGAAGTGCAGTTCAGGGGTTTTATTTTTTTCCACTTTTGAGTTATAGTTTACAATTTTAACATTTTTTTCCAATAAGTTAATGTCCCTATTCAATTATTAAATAGTTTACGTTGTTCTTTAATGTTTTTATTCTTTAAATAAACTGTGAAATTAAAATAACTGAGTAAAACATATATTAAACTTGTACTCATTTAATACTGTAGTTAATTTCACATCATAATCCAAGGTGACATAGTCTCATGTTTGTAATGTCATGTTGGGTCTTTGTATTCAAATTAAGATTTCTTTTTAATCTTTTTGGAGATTATAAAACCCAGTTTGATATAGACTTTTCATGTTTTCAAAAGTGACTATTTCTTGGCTTTCTTTCACTAAAAACTGAATATATTTGGGTGTCAGGTGATTAACTGCAATAATTTGACACTTTAAAGGGCTTGAGGAAATTTGTTGCACTTTGTAGACTAAACTGACTTCCTGGGAAAACACTTGTCAGATTAGCAGATACAGTAAATAATTATTTCCAAGTATGCAATGTGTTTTTAAGGGGCACAGTTGTTTAACTCTGTTTCATTACAGGGAGAACACGGCCTTTCTCTGATGAGTTCACATGCTCTCCCCGTGCATGAGTCGGGTCTTTGTGTAATCTGGTTGTCTTCCCAAAGCCCAAAATCAGTTGCTCAACTTTATATTGAATGTGTGTGCATGAGGTTGCTCCCATTTGCATCTATGTGGCCCTGTGATGAACTGGTGACCAGTCCAGGTTGAACTTGCCTGCTGTGGCACCAGTTCTGTGACCTTGAACATGGGTAACCAAAATGGATGAATGGATGAGTACAAGAATATAGAAAAATAATAATAATTTGTGAGATGTCTTTTTGAATCGTCAGGTTGAATTTGTGACTGGACTGCAGCTCTGACTTCCATCACAACATTGTCTTGTTACCTTAAGGCAAACAGGGCTGTTGGTGCATGTGTACATGTACAACAAAGGTTCAGTACAGACATTTTGAACAGCTGGATAACTACATGGTAGATACAGTACATCAGTCACAGGTGATCATGTTCCATACACAGGGAACCGCAGGTTTTATTTCACTGCGTTTTGCTAACATTCACATTCATTCAACCTTTATTTACAAAGCATGCAGGTTGATCCCATTGAGCCTCGGCGCCTCACAACAAATATATACTAGAGATAATTCTTAAAACATTCTGTATCAAAGGTGCACGTAAACTACGTACATTTTTAGCAGATATACTTTTGCTTACCATGAAGTCAATTTTTTATAGTTCAAGTTCAAGTCAATTTTATTGTCATTCACATCACAGGTGGTACATGAGGTGGAACGAAAATTATGGACTCAGGATCCCAGTTACATACAACACTGACAAAATATTAAGTGTAAAAAGAAACAGTATATAACGGTCTAAGATATACACTAAACAGATTAAATATATTATTATTATGAAATACTAATAATGTACAACAATACGTTGTGTCAACAGCAGTCCAAACATGAGTCTGTGTAAGTAGATGGGTATGACTGAATACAGCAGCATGAGATAATACACAGCATGAGATCAGCAGCATGAGATCAGCAGCATGGATAAGTCACATATCACCAATTAAAGTGGCGTTACTGTGATTCCTGGTTAGATATTTATGAGTCTAACAGCTTCAGGGTAGAAGCTGTTCCTCAGTCTAGTGGTTCTACACTTAATGCTCCTCAACCTCCTTCC
>JARVLU010000179.1:8479454-8493810 GCA_031762415.1 Simpsonichthys santanae | reverse complement strand
ATAAATTTTCTGGAGGAGAAGACAGAGTGAAGGTGAGCCCTCATGCCCTGAAGGGACTCCCACAGCTGGATACACTATGGATTCCTGGGGCCAGTGGAAGATGATGTATCTGTCTGTATTGTCCGTTGAGGATGTTGAAGGCATACATACGGTAATTGGATTTATGACAACAGGATTTCTACTTTTTGGAGTGGTGGTTATCTGGTTTATCGATAAATGTAAAAAATATCGGCATCCATTCTGGCCTTGGTAAAGCTGCCTGGCTTGTATGAAGGAATGTACCGAGTGGTAAGCTCTCAGACTCCGACGTAGTATGAGCTGAGCCATAAGCTGCACTCGATTTCTGAGAATCACAGGCCATTTGCGGCTCCTGGGACTCACAGGCAGGAAGGAATCAACCTGGGAGAAGGCTACAAGCTTGTTCCGACAGTGTGACCACAAAATGTGGCTCTTTGGCCAGTGAGACATACCAGCAGCACTTTGAAGGCAGACATGGAAATCAAGCCGAGGATGATTGATCCAAAATAATTGTGTTATCTGAATTTGGCTTCCCCACTCGGCCTTAATTTGGCCAGCTATCTCAAACTTCTGGTTTAATCTAAAAAAAGTTGTCTGGTCCTCTGGACGGGTTCAAAAACAAAAAATTGTAGAAATGTTTTGTCTTTCATCCAACTTCTCCTGGTTGTTTATGTGAACAAGAAGCTCTGCCTCCCCCACTCCCCATCGCTCCCCTCCCGAGGACATCTGTGGATCTGTGTCAGAGTTGAGTCGGCTGATACACACTGTGCCATCTTATCAGGACTATGGAACTTTCTGGCTGTCCATGGACAACTTACTGCCCTCATTGACCTCCTCATACATAAATGTATTATGACGTCATTATGTCAGCTGTTTATGTGCGATGTCTTTTTTTTCAACTCTCACACTGTGCCACGGCCAGGACATAGTGCGAGATATGATTTTTTTAACCTCCCCTCCCACCCATGTTTTCTCTTGTCCTTACTTTTGTCTGTTTATCTAAAACATGCCTCACTTGTAAATAAGTATCTGAGGCTCAATGTGATTAATCTGTATAAATAAAAATTGAATTTAAAAAAATGTTTGGACACCCCTGGACTAAGGCGTTCCTCACTAGAATTAAACTTTGTGACCTCAGTGCGGTTCCTCCTGACCTTCTTACATCTCCTCCTCTATAGAACATTTTGGATTTTTCCGCCCGAGAAGGAATCAGTTGCATCATTTCTCTCAGGGCACCAGCACCGGGCGCTACAAGCCTTTTGCATTACCGGTAAATTTATCATGCATGAGTGCGGTCTTCTCCTGTGAATTAATAAGTAGATGCGAATAAGGAAATGCAATAAATTGGGCTTAAAAGTCCAAAAACAACAGAATGAAGTGACACATGAAAGGATTAAAATAAACTGTAATTCATGAAAAGTGATTTTATTTGGAATATGTGTTTTAAATTCATTCAACCGCCTCATTACAGGAAGTAATATCAACTTATTTCAAATGTGGAAAAAATTAAAAATAATCACAAAATTCATCATTATTATTATTATTATTGTTATTAATTTGGCTGCAGTTGTTTTTGCCCTGTGCCTTTGTTTTGCTATTATTATCCCTCTGCTCCCTCTTGCAGATGAAATGCAGCAGTTTCTCTCATTATTTAGATGTGCATTCCTGTGGAATCAATTCTCATAGACACATATAAATTATTGTTTAACGAGAAGCTGTATCCTATAAATTATTCAAAGCACCTGGGATTACAATACGAGATCAAATGATAGGAAAAGAAAGAGCACTCTGCTGGAGGCAGCCCGCACACGCGCCATCACGTCCCCAGTTTGATGTTGCACACAATCTGCTTATGCAGGAATAATTGGGGAGTAACAGACACCATGTGTACCGATAGACACGGAGTCCCCGGCTTTTGTGCGCCATATTTGGAGAGAGGTAATTGGGCCGCCGGACATGGTCAGCAATGTCACCCCCGACTCTTGTACACGTTTGTCCTCGGCAGTGGCTGAGCCACCGAGAAAGCTCCCGCGCACGACGGGAAAGAAATAATTAGCTTGTTTATTCTCTCCTGCAGGAATCCTTACAAAACTTACAAAGCATGAAAAAAGAATGAAAGTTGAGGAGGAGCTACTTGTTTACAACTATCTCTCTGACATATGGAGGAGCAAACTGTAATAATTTTTTCATAGCCACTTTCCCCTGTCTGGATGAATTCGAGCCGCCGGTTTTCTGTAGGTGAGAATACAGAAACAGTGGAATTTATTGGCGTGTTATGGCGCCCTGATGTGTTGTAAAAAGGACACTCCAGTAGATAAGGAGAAAGCAATTGTGTGGCATGTGACTGATGGGGAAATTGAGTCCTCGCTCATAAAATAAATAACGTGGATGTCACCAAAGTGGGGAGCAGATAGAAAAGAGGAAGACGACAAAAATCTGCTCTCACAGGAACCTTGCAGGGCGCTGCAAGGCCAGTAGGCAGAGGGCATTGTGGGACTGTTACAAACAGGAGGGATGCAGGTGCATTGGGGGATGAGTGTGGTTTTGCTGAGTGCGTGTGGCTGCACTGGGATGAGAGGGGGGCATGTAATTGCCCCCGCAGATGGGCGAAGAGACAAGAGGTGGGTGGGTGGGTGGAAGAGGCGGCGGCAAAGTGGGTGCCATGGGTGCATGAACATATGTGAATCGGTTTGCAGAAACCTCAAGTAAACCAAGTGAAATGAAAAAAAAAAGTAAGTTTGCAAGAGGAGGAGGAAAAGTTAAAAATGGGATAAGAAGTGCAGAAAGAATGTCCAAAACGAGCACAAAGGGTACATGATGTGTGTTGGTTTTTTTTTTTTTTTTTTTTCTGCCAAGAGCATGAAGTTTAAGAGTTTCCTGCAATACTAACATCGGGGCTACTTCTCACTTATTCATGAGCCAGAAACTCACCTTTCAGAATTGGGAAGGAACAGAAAAGAGAGGAAAAAAAAGACGGAAAGCAGAAAACTCAGAGGGGGTGAGATGAAGTAAGGACGGGCCGTGGGGAAGGAGAGAGCCGGAAACACAAAGATACAAAGAAAGAGAGGGAGCAAGAGAGAGTGGGAGGGGAGACAAGAAAAAGGGATGAGAAGACGACCGAAAGATCAGACGAGATGGATGTGCATTTGCACTTGAGAGATAAAGAAAGAGGGGGAGAGGGAGCAGGAGACCGTAGGGGACTGTCCCCATTCCTGCACCCCACGCTGACAATCTCCTCCTCGACCGTGCCACTTCCGATCAGCCACACAGACGAGCGGCAGCCCCGTGACAGAGCTGCTGAGACGGGCTGTGCCAGCTAAAGGATGGATCCCCGCTGAATACACCGACAAGAGAAGTTTGGACTCTCTGTAGGCGTGTTCCACCCTCTCTTATTCATTTCAATTACAAGGGGCCTTGTATTCCTGCAGGGCAAGGCCATGACGTGTGATCCACTGTAATGCAGTGAGGGGCGACACGGCGAAGACACGCTGATGCGCCATTATCTGCATATTATATGCAGCTGGAGACATTAGTGGTTAGAAATGAGCAGGAAGTCGCAGATGGAACAAGACAGAAGCTTAAGTGCTGATGTAAACACGCTAACACCAAATTAACGACAAAAAATACTACTTTACTCAAATGCACCATGATAACTGCAATCAGTAGTCAAGTACTGACCAGTATGAGTACTGAATTACGGGAATACATTTGACAGAAAATTATAAATTCCTTCCAAAACTTGCTTCTAAAAGCAGAGCTCCTCTGAGACGAATAAAGAAATGCTTTATTGTTGTTATGGATCACATTTTATATTGATAATTCTACAATTTTGACTGACTTCAGAGCGGAAAAACGTTCCAAGATTCCCCCGTCTTTAGTATTTTACTTTCCATAATCTTTTATTTCGTTGCGCACTACCTTTTTTTCCTTGTGCATGCGGAGAATGTGTTTTGTTTGTATTTATGCGTATGAAGAGCAAGCGCTGAATGCTGATGATTCGATGGCTTAAGTTCCCCTTCAGAGTTCATATCCTCCATAAAACTGTCCAATTATCTGTTCATGAGCAGGATGTATCTGAAAGCATGCCCAACAGTGCCACCTAGCACTTCACAACAAAGAAGGGAGTAGTTAATTTTTTTTTTTAAGTTTCAGTTTTCTGGAAAAATGTCAAAAGCGTTTTCAAAGTCAACATCTTTCTACATTAACTCTCAAAGTTTTGTCACATTTGTACATCCTGCAGCGGCTGTGGAAAAACATTCTCCATGCAATTTAGCCATCGCATGCGATTTTAAAAACAGTTCTTGCAGATCACAGCAACACTAATACTTTCCTGCAAAACAGGAAACCACGGCGCTCGATTGTGAAGATTCTATTGGAATTCCAACACGGCGCATCATATTCATACGTTGTCACAGAATACCTCACTGTGAGCGAGCGAGTAATTTTTCACCGTGTGAGTCGGAGTCTGAGCAGGTGGAGTTATTCTCTGCCTGATAACTGCCAAAATAACAGCAGATAATTAGGCCCTTTAGAGCGCTGGGTGTCTCTTAACAAAGGCACCTGCGTTTCCTGTGGTGTTTGCCGTGCACCCTGAGTGATTGTCATTTTTAATCTAGCTCTCCCGCTGAGACTTCTTCCAGAGCAGCCGAGTCTGTAGGGCGCCAAAGGTACCTGCATGGGGACGCGCGTGGGTGTTCGTGCACGCCGCTTGCTACTGTGAGGGTGTATCCGGTTAGCCAAACAAGTGTCAGAGTGAAAATTACAACAAAAAGAGAGAGAGAGAGGAAAGCCTGTAGGTGTAACATGCATGTTTGGGCATAATTGAGTGTATGAGAGTGAAAATGTTGGTGCAACTTAAAAGGTGGTAATAGACCCAAGTGTAAACGGTTGACATGACCTGAAGCGGTTCGTGGCACCTTTTCCCTGCATTTAAGCGGCGTATAAAAAGAAAGTGCCGCTTACAATCAGCCAGTGTTTGCAGATGTAAAAGAGTGATTTTCAATTCACTTAAATGAAATCATTTGCTCCGAACATCCTCCCTCATCCGACTGCCTCCGACAAGAAACAGCAGACCTCCTCCTCCTCCTCTTCCTTGTTCTTTCGACTCCTTCTCTCCTCCCATTAAAGAAACAAACGGAAGCCAAATAAACCCAACGCAGCTCCTCTCCAGTGCATCCATCCACATCCTGGACTGTGCCAGGTTGGGGGAAATCATTGGAATTGTTTACCCCACCTTCCCTCCTCCCTACCCCCCACACACACGCCTACTATCTTCCTCTCCCTCCTCCTCCTCCTCCTCCTTCTCCTCTACAAAATGAGCTGCCCGTGTCTGATCGCCTGAGCCAATTTGCAGACCCATGTGGCACCCTTCCCTTCAGACCTGGGCATTGTGCCTCTCGCTCCCTGGCAAGGAGGCGAGGAATTATTTTTATCCCCCAAACACGCGGATATGCACCGGTGATTTCAAATGCCTGCCTCGCACATTGTCGGGGATGATTTTGGCCTCGTGCCAAACCCATTATATTGATCTCTCTTTCTCTGTGTTCCAATAGCCACAGACAATGCAGATTTACTGCAGAACATATTAGGGAAATAAAAAATCAGTTTCAGACACTATCCACGCTGAAACAATGGGGCGCGGGTTAGCATCTCTCGGAGCGACGACTGTGCTAAAAACTTCCTTAAATTTTGTTGAACTTGATCATTTTCTAATATTTCTTGTCCATCCTCGTTGCAACTGGTTTGATTTGTTTTACCCATTAGGTCATGTTGTCTAGCCACTTCTTGACATGGTTTCATCATGTTTCTGAGTATCATAATGCTCGAGCCATTATGTTTCTTTTTTCATACCTCAACTTATTACTTTTGGCATCTCCATCTTTTTCCTTGGAGTGTGTTGCTGGCATGACAGGCCTGGCTTAGCTTGGAAACGACAAGACCTCCGATGTTTGCCGAGGTACACGCGGGAATATTGAAATGTTGAAATTGGCAGAGAACGGCCTGTCAGCTAATGAGTGTGTCTATGAGAAAATGATTTGGTTGTTTCCTGAGAGGGAAATCACAGAGAACAGCTAAATGGGAGCTCTCCGAAGAGACTCCGCAAAGACTCTGTGTACGGCGATGAGACGATGTTGGGAGGCCAGCGGATTGGATGAGGAGCGGCTGTTTGCCTCGATGCCAATATCATTAGCGCAGAGGACTGAGAACGACCGCCACGTCCCTTTTGATTGCCATTAGAGCCTGAAGCCAAACAAAGAACCAAACAAAAAGGTCTGAATAGGCTTGGAGTGGAGGTCATGCCAGCCTCAGAGATACTTCAGTAGCAGAGCTTATGGTGTCCTTTGGACAATACATTTTTAGCCTTTTTTTTTTTTTTTTGGTGCCATGGAATAATTAAAAAAACAAATGCATCACATTGGTCTGCTCAGTAAAATGATTGATTGTTACATCTGTTATTGTAATACAGAATCAGTGTTTCATGTTGAGCCACTCTGGTTAATCCTGCATGGTAATCAATTTTACACAAACGACCAAACATGAGTGTTTTCTCTGGGGAAAATAAAAAAATATGAAGGATGTTCCTCTGTTGGATGAGGTGCAGGAACAGAAGATGTCCTCATGGGATTGAAAATACAAAGACTGCATAAAAGAAATCAAATTCACAGAAAAAGTCATCAAATCAATACATCATAGCTGAATTTGTCACATCCATCATACAAGAATCCATCCAGAGGACCTGACATAAGCTTGTTGGATTTTTCTACCTGGAGTATTAAGCATGCATCAGGACAATTGTCTATAAGCTTTAAATAGCTTTTTGGCGACCTGAATCACAGTGTTATCTTGCAATTGTGTATTATGATTCTTACTGTGTGTGTGTGAATAAACTGAATAAATGCATCACACCTCTTTATCTTGGACAAAAATTCACCTGTGTGACGATGTTAATGCCAAATGTATTCATTCAATATAAAGAATACCTGAAGAACATCCAATAATGGTCAGTCAGGTCATCTGGACAGTTTCTTTTTTGTGGAAAGATGTTTCGTCCTCTATCCTGAGGGCCTCATCAGTCTGAAACTGTTTTCCACACTAAGCAGTACACTCCTGTAGTGGACCAACCAGTTTGCTGGTGATCAGATGGTTTCTGGAGGCTGTCCTGTCCCCCATCGACTCCTCCCAGGCAGGCAGCCATAGCCAAAGTGGTTCAAGACATCAAAGTTCATGCTCAATCATCCAGGTACAAAATCCATCCAAATCAAACCTGAAGAACATGTTTAAAGTTTATAAAAGGTTGAATAATAAAAAATATATAAAAAACAGAGGAAACTCAAGTACCTAAAGAAATACATGTGCAGGGGGAATTTCGAGGTAGATCGTAACCAAGAGCCAAACACAAAACTTTCTTGTTGCGAGGCAACAGTACCAACTGCACCACTGTCAAGCGGCATTAAAATATGAAATCCAATAAATAAGCAGTTATTTAAAGACACAACCGTCTCTGTGGTTCATGCATTGGACAGTAAACTATTCCAAAGATTTTGCCAGGTCTCTCTTGTGAATGAATCCTCGGGGCTCAATGGGATTAACCTGCCTAAATAAAGGTTGAATGAAAAAATATGATTTCATTTGGATTTTGGAACATCCAAGTAAAATGGTGTGGTAGACCAGTGTGATCAAATCAAACATTTAAAACTTGAAAAGCAAGCAATAAAAAATCAACCTAGAAACTGACAATCTGACTATAATGACTATAAATCCATCCATCCATTATCTTTACCCGCTTCTTCCTTTTTGAGTCACGGGGGGTCACTGGTGCCCATGTCCAGCAGTCACTGTGCGAGAGGCGGGGGACACCCTGGACAGGTCTCTAGTCCATCACAGGGACACATACAGATAAACAAAACAAAACAATCAATTTCCACTCTCACTCACACCTAGGGACAATTTAGACTGATTAACCTAACATACATGTTTTTGGTCTGTGGGAGGAAACTGGAGTACTTGGAGAAAACCCACGTGTACACACATGTAAACTACTGCTGCTTGATAAGAACTTAATTAATGATAAATATTAGATAGAAAATTGCTTCATATATGGGCAAGATCTTGGATAATCTCTATTTGGCTCTCAGTATCCTTAATAAATAAACAACTGTTAAAAAAGTCAATGAAAACGTGTTTAAAGTGAAACTTAAAGAAGTCTAACTGAAACATCCTGGATAAATACATCAACAACCTGGATTAACATGGTCTAAAACTTTCATTCATTAATTCCGTTTCTAGATTCACACTGAAGCTTAAAGACTATATAGTTTTTTGTAGCATGTTTAAACAAACAATTATAATGTCACAGGAGCCAGTTTACAAGAGGTATGTCTTTTATTGCTAAAGAGTATTGTGGAGACAATTTTCTAGTAAGCATGATGACTGTGCTACAAAAAGAAAAAGCCTGAAAAAAGTCTTCCAAATTATCTGCCTTAAAGAAAAATATATTTTCCAATTTCTTATGTGGCCCTTCAATTGCTTTAGATATCTTGATTTGGCCCTTTGGGGAAAAAAATATCACCCACTCCTGCTTTAAGGGCTTCACTCATAGACCGTGGGTTTAAATGTTAAAGCAGATAATCAGACAATCATTGGTAGGGACTCTTCATGGAGGCCCCTGACTACACAGTAAGGCTAAGCCTGGTAAGCGTTGTGCAATATACTGTAAATATCTGCATTTAGTTAATTTGCTGTGAAAATGTACATTTGTTATGAAATGAATTTCAAAAGTTTACTGACCAGTAGCCTATGTGCGCTTCACAGTAGATGAAAGCAGGGGATCCAGAAGACATCTATGACTCCAAATATTTCACACTCGAGCAACCTCCTCTACCTCTAGTAACATTTCAAACATCCCCTTTTTCTTTCCTTTCTTGCAATGTCTTGGAGGGAATTAGGTTCAGAATTTGTGTAATGTCAATGTTTTTCCTTCTGCAGCTTCGTGAGTGGCAAGGCCAGTGAGCAGCAACTATGGCCAATGTCTACAATGAGCCCCATGGGTGTGAAGGACTGTCAAGTGTTCTCTTCTCCGCTGCTGCATTGGATACCAACAGGCTTTCTTATGCTTTGCCAAAGATAAAAATTATACTAATCAGATTTTCTCTATACCTTTCTGGTTTGATTCCTGAAGAATCTTCCGGGACTTACCTGTTCTTCTCCATGTGTATGAGCTGATACTACTCTGGGAACCTTGGTTCCACTGGCCTTCAGCCTAAGCCTGTTCAGTTACTCACTTGCCTGCCTGCAATCTACAGTGGTACCTGCAACTACTTCCCTCATCATCTCCATCTCTGCCACCATACATACATGTGGAATCCTCCGCCCTGCACTCAGTGCTCTTTTCTTATTTGGCTTAACTTAAGATTACAGATGAGTGCAGGTTTGATAAAATCTAGTTGCTCAGAGCTCCTGGGATAGTGATCTGAGCTGCACATTGACACATCCTTGAGATGTGTGTTTTGGGCCACTTCTACAAAGCTTCTGTCCTAACTGCTGTAGCTCCCAACAGGAGGGATCACCGCCACTATCATTAACCAATTGTGCAAGTCTTAGTTTAATCACAGGTCAAGTTGTGGGATGTGTGGTGTGATTTTGTTTCTGCAGTCTTCTGAGCCAGTGGAGTGCAGGCACTGGACTTTGCATTTTTATTTTTGCAAAAAGAAAATTGTGCACATGTATTTGGTTAAAGAGAATGAACATGAGCAAATCGCTGTTCTAATGTAGTGATGCATGCTCAACAATCCAGGTAGAAAATCTAAAAAAGTTGTCAGATCCTCTGGACGGATTCAAAAAATTAAATAAATAAACATTGAAACATTTCGTCTTTCATCCAAAAGACTTTGACGAGTTGCAACAAGCTCAGTCTTGTAAATGGCTCTTATCATAGTGGATCAACCAGTTTGTTGTTGACTCTGTTCTAATGCCATTTTGAACCGTTGTGTGTTGAATCTGTACGATGAATCATTTGACCCCAACTACAGTTACATTAAAACCAGAACAAAGAAACCATTAATGGGTGATTTTGTGACCTCCGAGTATCTTTGATGACAGTAACACAACGGTGTTTGTCCTTGAGATTTTGCTTATTCGGTTAGACCAATATCCTTTGGTAATTGAAGTCAAAATGTCTATTCAGCCGTTAAAATTATGTTGATTTGTCACAGATGTTTATTTCTCTCAAAGATGATGAGCAGGTGCAATAGCATTGACGTGCATAACCCTATTCAATAATACGTTGTTTTTGCTTCTGCTCATGTTTTGTCTGCATATCTCCATGGTGATCAGATCTATTCAATGTACACAAAGTATAAAGTTTTAATTGCACAACACGATGTGACAAGAAGATCAAGAAAAGGTTTACCTACTTTACTGTAAGTTTTATGACCTCTACTATAAGTACTTTTTAGAAGCCTTTTTCTATATTTGGACAATTCAACAATCAAGTTTTTCTACAACAAAGTATAGCTTGAGCTATAAAACATTTAATATTAAATATTTAAATATTATCAGGCTTTTTCCCTATACAGTCATTTTTGTTTAATAGTTGCACTTGTGTGTGACTCTTTGCATCTATCATTTGGCAGGATCTGCTTACAGATCTCACAAGACTCCTTAGGCCGGCGTCCCATCAGAACTTGTCTCTTAAATGAGCGATGACTCGATGGTGCTCAGATGAGAGAGCACCGCCAGAGGAGCAGCATGTGACTAATCAAGACTGGGCTCGGCTCCCTGACTCCCAAACCATATTCTGCTGATTCAAAAGGCCACTGAGACACTATGGTAATGGAAAAGCAAGACAGGAATCACAGACAGTTAAAGGAAAAAAAAACTAAATAAATAAACACTGTGGCTTGTATTGCTTTGGTAGATGTCCAACAAAATATGGGGTATTATATCAATGGAGCTGCTGAATGTTATGATGGGATTCATTATAAGATGCACATTAACAACCGAGTGACCCACCCTGATGTCAAAATTCAGCTGCAAACCAAGTTACCATCAAACATTTGGGTTACGCTCATCTAACAATACATATGTGTGGCTGCTTTTGTGCTTTTTGTCACTTGCTGCTTATCTCCTTGTGTATAACGTCTTCTCACTCCCCTTTTTGTTGCGTCCTTTTTCTGTCCCTGGTCATTCTTTGACTTGTTCCATACCTCCACATGCATAAAATGGAGGGCAGCGGTGAGCTTCCAATTTAGAACTCATTTGTGGCGCTGCCGGCCCCCTACCCGCTCTGCAGTTGCAGAGGAGACCCAGGGGAGCCCTATCACAGCTCTATATGCAAATGTCCTTGCACCTGGGCAACAGCGTGGGCATGCTGGGACGGGGGAGCTTATTTATGCAAATCTCAGGGAGACGGTCGCTGCACAACACAGAGCCGGCCACAGACACTGGTGGTCATATCTTCTCGCCAGCAAATAAATAAATAAATAAATAAATAAATGTATATATTATATAGTTGGGAAAACATGAAAGATGCGAATGAGTAACACAACCTAACAGATTAGGGGTTGTAGAGATTATGGTAAATAATATACATATATGTTCCAGATTAACAACGCTTAAAGTTTTTCTTCTATTTCTATTTATCAAACTTTATAGCCAAAAGAAAATGTGTATCTGTGATTTCTTTTTACGTAACAAAACGGCATCAGATGAGATCGACTTTAAAGAAGCGCATGCACGTATATACATGCATGCCAACAAACATGTGACAGAGGTGTTCGTTTACCGTCACCACACCACTGACAAGAAGCAATAACACTGAATATGTTAAAGCTCTTCACAGCGAAAGGAGAACAAAACCAATCTCTGTGTCTCAGCTGGCCCCTTCTCCCAACCGGGCCGCAACCGCCGAGTGAGACATCACACAGGAAAAACGGAGCGTACAACACAACAGGCTACATTATTGTGCAAATATATGCAACTTCTTTTTTTTTTTCTTTCGAAAAGCCAGAATTGAAGAGCCAAATTAGGTAGCTGTACTCAAATTGTTGGGATTATGAATAATTACTTGCACAGTTTCTGGAACTTTTCTAAATGTCCTGTGAAACAAAAGCTTGAGTGGATTAATTGAGGAAAATCCAAATGTAGTGTGAAATTTCTGTGGCTGCAGGCGGAAACTACTGGTAAGCAGTTTCATGGGTTGAAACGATGGACATGGAAACAGAACAGAAGAGAATCACTCTCAGCTTTTCTGAAACTCCTCAGATGATCAATCATTTCTATGAAAAAGCTGCCAACCAAAAGTAAAACTTGTTAATTACAGCCAATAAACTCAGCTGGAATACTCACATCATGTTTGGTCTAGGATTTCCAACTTTTCTATCCTCTGCTTGTTTATATGCTCATGTGTGTACAGGCATGTATCAAATTTTGGGCTGGTGGTGCAGGTGGCTTACAATCTTTTAAGGTCCTCCTACAGTACAAAAACATACAGGACATGTTAGAGGAATTGATTTTTCTAAAATGGCCATAGGTGTGCCTTTGTGTTTGCATCACCTTACTATTACTACTCTCACTCAAGATGGCTGGAATAGGCACCACTCACCCACTTTGAATTAGCTTTTAAATGACTCAACATGAAAATTGTTCTTGCAAGGTTTTTACAGCTAATTTGACCATAATTTGTAAACCCTCATTACAGATTTAAATGGTATGGATCATAGCGTGTGGATAGTGCTGGATGCTAAGTCCTACTTCACCCTGGATGGTGACTGTAAGAAGCAAAAATAATGAATGGCTTCTGCATGGTTTTGGCAAAGGCTTCAGACATGTATTAAGAATGCAATGGACTCTCTATTGTACGTGACAATGGAAAGTGTGCACAAAACATCTGTGGTGCGATTGCAATGGTTTATTATTGGGGTAACCCAGTACTGAGGTGTCCTAGGTGAAATGTGGGGAAGCAAATTGGAAACGTGGCTTGTTCGTTCAAAGTTTATTTTTTATTTTTTTATTATTTTTATTCATTCATTTCAGATTAAAAGAAATTACAATTACATAATAATGAAAAAAAAAAAAAAAAAAGAAAGAAAAAAAAAAGTTCAAAGTTTGAAGCAGGACTGGCCAACCTGGCCTCATACTTACTGTATAGGCTAAAACTTTGGTGGTGACAAGACCGTGGCAACACCCTAGCAAATACCCTGATGTGATACAAAATGGATGACTAATGAGTGTAATGAAAATTCAAAAGAGTGTCTTGGAGTCTTGAAAAATAGAAGGAAAAAAAATTTGACAAGTTCTAGGTGTGTAACAATGTCTTAATTGCTTTCACACGGAAGGAGGTTTTCCAAATTTGATGCAAACCAACAATTTGTTAATGGGCCATTGAGGTTGAGCAGAGAGAAGCAGATTTACCGTTCAGTGTAAAGGGAGATAATTCAATCATCAGTTGTAAACATTCACGTTTATAATCTGTGTGGTGGTAGGTGAGAGTCAGGATGGTAAATGAAACTTTTGGAAAGTAAGTTTAGGATGTGCATCTATAACTGATTAATTCTTGTAGTCCGTTCCATTTCAGATGGTCCCTCGCTGTAGCTAAGCAAAAACAAAAAGGTCATGTTATGAACCATTACACCATTAACAATAAAAGTTTATTGTAAAATTAAATGATGATCCACTACATGTATATTATAAATTTTATGTAAAATATATAGATGTAACAACCAAGATTTGACATTATTATTTGGTTATTCAATTATTTTTATTATTCAATTAATTATTGTTCAAATATTTACATCTGCATGTAAACAGATATATATTTTTATTTTCTCTGTTATTTTGTATATCGTGTGATTCCTTGTGTGTGTTCTTGTGTACTGAAACTTTATCACAACAATTTCCTGCAGGATCAATGAAGTTCTACTTTATATCTTATATGCAGTAGTCCCTTGTTTATTGTGGGGGATCCGTACCTGAAGCCCTGACTTCTTCATCAAAAAACAAACAAAATGTTTCAAAGTGCCTGAGGTTTGAGAATCCCAACTGTTTGTTTATACATCAAAACATGTCCTGTTAGTCAGCTCTGTAGGCCAAATGTGTGATTTTTTTTAAATAGTGTATTAGGCCACACCCATTTTTAAACCAATAAATACCATATTGTACAGAACAACCTAAAACATGGTCCTAAACAAGTGTATTAGATTAGGAGTTTGGTCATCATGAAATTTAAAACACCAATTCAGAAAGGTTAACTGGACACAAGGTCAACAGAGACTCTACTTCCTCAGGCGGCTGAGACGAGCTGGTCTGAGAAGCTCAGTCCTCACCTCCTTCTACAGGTGTG
>JARVLU010000179.1:8386414-8396848 GCA_031762415.1 Simpsonichthys santanae | reverse complement strand
TTTTTCCTTTAAAATGTTACATTTACTCAGATTAAACTTTTGATCTGTCATCTATGTTCTATTACAAATAAAATATTTTTTTGCCATCACCACATCATTGCATTCAGTTTTTATTCACAATTTGTTTAGTGTCCCAACTTTTTTGGAATCTGGTTTGTATATACACTACAGTATATATGTACAGTATATCTATATAATCCAGTGTTCTGTGATGGACTGGAGACCTGTCCAGGCCTGTCACAGTGACTGCTGGATATGAGCACTAGTGACCTCTGTGACCCGAAAAGGAAGAAGCAGGTAAAGAGAATGGATGGATGGAATCGTCTTTTCTTTTGTCTCAAAATATAAAAATATCAATAAATGTGAACAATCATTGGATGTTTTTAGTTGTATAACTTCACTCCTACTGGCCAAGACCCCTCTATCAAACTTAAAGTGGCCCATGGGCCACCAGTTGATGACAATTTTAGCAGGTTTTGCAGCTCTGGACACATTTGATTTAGTGAGCGAAGGGGCAGAAATAGCTCTTTTGATCGTAAAGGTTGCAGACCCATGGATTAGATGAATATAAGTTTTCACATACAACTCTAAGTCAGTTTTTGATCGTTGGCATATAAAATATAGCATAACCTACTGTGTTGTCTGTTTTATTTGGCTCACTGTTCACATTTTTAGAAGTTTAGTTGAATCATTTACTTTAAAACAAAACACCAGCAGGTGGTTTATTTGTAGTCTATATTATTTTGCACATAAATTGACATTTCCCACATCAGCTGAAGGGCTAAGCTAACGCTAACTCTCCTGTTTTGATCCAACACTCGTCACACATTTCATTTCCATCAATTATGCGCAACTACTTAACAAAAGTTAACATACGTATAATACCTCCATCATATTGCACAACTATTTTCCCTAATTGACAATTACAATGACTAAAAGCCTAATAAGGTTGAAAACTTTTCTCAGTTTAATACTCATATGTTCTTAGATCATTTTGCAGACAGAGTTTTGGTGATCTCTGCCGTGCATCAACATTTCAAAGACTTTGTCATGACATTTTAAAGGATTTCCTTCCTGTATGTGGTAAATAAAGAAACGAACTCCAGAAATGAACTCAAATTCAAGTGGTTTAATCTTTGCGGCAATATTTCCAACAAACATTATGGCTTTACAAACTCCTTAAGAGGTTTATCTTCAGCTCAAATTACAGCTGCAGAGGGGGAAGCAGCAGATCGGTGTGGCAGCTCAGGAGCTGAATGCAGCGTTTGTAGCTTTGATCCAAAGAGCTGCAAACGCTGCAATCGAATAATCTCCACAGATCAACTGATAAATCTGCAGTTTCAATGAAGGGGGAAACCTGGCGGAGAACAACAGGCACGTTGCTGTTTGTAATTACGTTTTTTTGCTGCAACAGGCAGAAATGTTGAGACTTAACATACCGCATGCTTCTGCAGTCAGCTTGAGAGGAAACTTTGAGAAGAAATTCTTTTGTCAGAGCGTTTTCCTGAGGAACGCATGCAGATCTGTCACGTTTTCCACATTTGATATGTTTTTTTTTTTTTTTAATTAAAACGGAGTCAGAGTAATTTAACAAATCATAAAAGAAGACGTTGAAATGTGTCACATGGAAGTAAAGAGAACACAAAGTCAAAAACAAACATGGCTCCAGGTTTTTCCTTTTGGTTGTTTCATCATTGTAAATTTGAACAAGTATATTACTGGACCTCGAGCTTACAATATTAATGAGAACATAAAACACTCAAATCCCACGCCTGACTTACGAAAGAGCCAAATGATAAGAATGAGCAGTTGGTATGGAATGTCATCTTCACACGTTCAGTTAGGAGGAAAATATATTTAAATATAAACATAGTCCAACAACTAAGAAAAGTTGTGTTTAGTGGATTAACTGGTTTTCTTCACAATACATCACACACTGTTCATTTCCCCAGAAATGGTGACACGTTTGTTTGGAAGGTGAATGTCTTGTGCCCACAGAAAACTTCTCAAACCTCCTCCACCAAAGACAAACAGCCTATTCTGGTATCACAGGTGCTGGCGATCCAGCACCTCCACCGTCCAGCACCAAACACGAGTGGAGAGGATGGAGCAGGCTTTCAGTCCTGACCTCAACCCCTGCAGGAGCAGCTTGGGCAGAAGTTTGTTAGAGTGACCAACACAACCACATGAACTGACTTTCAACAAGAAGCTGTCCCACAGTAGTGGGAACAAGCTGGTGATGTGGCTGTGTATGGTTCTTCCGCATGCCACTGAGGTTCCGGTTTGTTCACTGAACAAATTGTCCAACTGCCTGTGCGTCTTGTTTTAAGAATTTCGACCATCTAATCCAACAACACCAAACAGGAGTCGCCCGTAGAAGCAGCTGTTGTGCAGAGAAATGTTTGGAAACATTTTTAATGGTGCGACCCACATCCTCAACTCTGCCACTTCACCTGCTGCTGCATTTTCCTCACAAGTACGGCACCATTTATGGAGAAACAAACAAGCTTTCCAACTGTAGAACATTTACTGCCAAGAAGTGTTGTTCCAACAAACACCAGTTTTCTTACAGTTTGTGCAAAGTTTCTACTGAAATGGTTCGGCTAACCTTCCTGCCCACGTCATCTAAGCTTTAAAAAGCCCGTCAGTGGTGCAGCACTGAAACTGAGACACATGAAAACTCTCACCCAGAGCACATGTGGAGCTGCCTTTCAGATAACGGCTTGTTAAAAAATATATAGATAGCTAAAGTACAACTAAACATGTTAAATAAATCAATCTGTAAAATCAGATGGGAGGAGCATCGTCATACATACAGATCCAAGTTAGAAGCATTTACATAAAAGCACTTCAGTGAGGAGCACGGGACAGGGGGAGGGGGGTAATCACACATGTAGCTCATTAAATTATAGAAATATTAAAGACGCTAGGCTCAAAACGTTCGAATGCAGGTGTAAACAGTAAAATGAGGCTGAAACTGTTTCTAGAAAATGAGCAGTAAAAAAATATTTGTCGGTCTTGCTCCCTGGAATTCTTTACCTGTTACACCACATAAACATACTTTTTATTATTTGGGATAAAGGGGACATCTGTTTTGCATTTAAAATAACTGGTAGAAAATATATCTGTACATATACATATTTTGGTTTGGAAAAAGAACCCAATAATCTATATACCGGTACTCTGTTCAAGTTAAAGTGAGTGGGACAGGGTCAGATGCAGAGCGAGTGCTTGTCCTGTGAAGAACTCATCGGACCTCGATGTTTGGGATGCTACCCTAAGGCGACGTGAAACGTGGTCATAAATAATATTTACATTTTCTTGCACCCAGCAGAAACTCAAAGCAGAGCTCTGCCTACTACTTTTGTGGATTTTGGGTATTATTGCACAAATAAAACGCAGGAATAAGACTGGATGAGTGAAACAGAGTCAATGCCCTGGAAACAGTTTGTAACAACACAAACATCCTGCCAGGGTACGAGTGAATCAGCTGCCAGCCTGAGCATGAGTGAGTGGAGGAGAATCTCAAATAAAACAACGGAAAGCGGCTAAGTGGTGAGAGTGGCTCATCGGGGGGAAAAAAAAACAGGTATTATCTGGCATTTAAAAACTGGAAGCAGAGGAAGAGTGAGGTAAGAAGGTGATCAGTCCTGAAGGAGGCTCTCCTCAGACATCCATCCCAGGGAGGAACGAGGTTGCTCCCGTCTGGAGTATTTCAGCTGCAGCAGGTCGCCCACTTCACCGACGGCCTCCAGAGCCTGGAACAGAAACAAGGAGTGACGTTGGTCTGAATTCAAGGAGACTTGATTTGTTTCAGTTAATACCACGTGCACATTTCTGACATGAAGAGGTGAATTAAAAACTTCAACAGAACTGTTTCTCTACCAGAGGCTGTGTGAGCATTTCAACACACTGCAGGACACCTGGAAACAATTTACCTTTCTTTTTTTTTTACTTTTTATTACAGTTTGAGAAACATCGAAGGCTTGCTTTTCCAAAGACGGGGGGAAAAAAAGCGCGTCTCCTCCGTGTGCTCTACAAAAGCAGGCTGATGTTCTTTAAACGGATGATAACAAATGGTGCTGACGTGCTCCTCGCCAACATAAATGAAGGAACAGAGCAGCTGGAATTACAGCTTGGCACCGTGCAGCCTGACGTTTTAGGTGCTTTATTAAAAATGGACCGGCAGCCTTCATTCACAAATTCCATGGTGGATGAAAGGCAGCCTTCTGGCAGACACCAGTCTGTGTTGAAACATCCCTTGAATTCGATCCAGCGATGAAGAAAACATGACTTACAGTGTCGAGCATCTCTCTGGTGTGAGCGGCCGAGATGCAGAAACGAGCTCTCGACTCGATGATAGGTGTTGCTGGGAAGCCGACGACCACCGTGCCAATGTTCCTCTTCATCATCTCTCGGCCAAAAGCCCTGAAACGACAGTGACAAATCAGAAAGGTCAGAGGTTATCCAAGCTGTCCCGCTGCCCATGGCCTGACGGGTTTGAACGTTAAATACGCTGCAGTTTAGGTTCAGGAAACAAAGTTAAAGGACGCGCTCTGACGTCCTTCCAGGAGGAACTCGTTTCACCAGATGTTCAAAACAAAACTCGTACCCGATTTTGGCAGGCATGTAGAGCATCAGGGGCACGACGGGCGAGTCGTCGTTGCCGTAGATGATGAAGCCCATTTCACGAAGCTTTCTGCGGAAGTACTTTGTGTTTTCTGAGAGCCGTCTGAGACGATCAGCACCTGAGGAAAAAAAAAAAACAAAATAAATAAAAATAGAAAGGACCTCTTTTAGATTATAAAATGCCAAATTTAAAAGAGTGCTCAGACGCCCAGCACACATCATCGTTGTTCCCTAAAGACTTTGGGAATTATTTCTGTAATAAACCAAGCTCACAAAATGCTGCTTTTAGATGTATAATCTGTAGAAAAAGTATAAAAAGTCCATAATCCAATGAAATGTTAAAGCTGCTGCCAGTGGCTCAGCCATGTCGCTATGGTAACCACACACCTGTCTCTCACTCATTAAAATCACACATCATGTGGAGCGAAGCCTCAAACAGTCACGGTGCAAAAGCTACAAGTCATCACACCGATCAGTTACAGTGTCTGTGAGGTGTTTGATATGAGAAATATGACGAGCTGAACAGACCCCACGCTGCAAGTCTTGAATAAAGTCATTCAGAGATCACAGATACTGGAAATCAAAGAGTGTGGGGGAATTTCAGAGACACGCTGTGTAAAAAAACAAAACAAAAAAGACTGTATGTTCATGTTCAAACTGTAAGAAAAGTAAAGTTTGTGGAAAAAAAGAAGAGCTTACTTGCATTTTTTTTTTTTTTTTTTTAAGTTTTAGAAAACTTACAAATTTGTGTTGAATGTTTGATGGTTAAACCTTCAAAAATCAAAATGCATAAAACTTTAATTGTGATAGCATAGAACAAATTAGAGCTCTGCCAATGTATCAGTAGGGCCGATATTTTAGACCAATACAGACGTTTGTGGACATATCGGTGATAATTGCATGAGCTGATATAATTTTCATCCCTGTGAACGAGCCGTAGTTGTACAATGTATCCAGCAGGGGGCGCATGAAGACTACTTTCAAGTCATTGCCCTGAAGCAGGGAACAACTAAATACAGTATTGTGCAACGTATTTTGCTTAACAGAGCACGATAAGCTTATTTTAACAGATCTGTAAAATTAAAAAAAATCAATAATAAATTATCTTCAATCCTCCAACCTGCTTGTCATTAGCTACGTGCCTCGCAAGTTAACGAGCTAACGTTTAGATAACCTAGCATATAGAACAATAATCTAATGTAGCGGTAAAATATATCTGTTAGTAACATTATATTTGTTGTCTTCAATTAAATGCTTTTTGTTTGATTTTTTTTATTTTTTTTACTTCTCTTCAAATAAAATAAAATAAACTGTGCTACGGTCAATACTAATGAGACCTTCACCATATGTGACTGACAGTTCAAACAATGAATAGGGAAGGACGTTTCTTTGTTTAAGTTATGTTTTTGTAACACACGTGAAAACGTTATGGTGAATAATGGAGGATAGAAAATGTGAACGCTTAGGAAGACTGTTTCAATACTTGAAAGGTTAAAACATGTTTAAAAGAAGCTGTTTGCATAGATTCTTGTGGGTGGACAAAGCCAAAAAAAAAAAAAATAAAAATAAAAAAAAAAAGCCATTATATCTGTTATCAGCATTAGCCTCCCCCTCACATTATCCGTATGGACGATAGCCAAGATTTCCATATCAGTTGGGCTCAAACACCTACAGTATGGATATATATCTCGTCAAAATCCAACAGTTGTGAATACAGACATTTCTCTCAACTGGTTTGTGCATTTTGTTCAGTGCGCTGCTCTTTAGTCATCAGGCTTCACAGCCGAATGAGCTGCATGTGTTGTTGATGTGTTTTTCCAAAGCAGCAGCACAAGTAGCAGATTGGAAATCATGACTTAAACAGAATAATAGCCAGATAGTAATAAGGGTGCATTAGTGAGTCCCCCCCCCACCCCCAACCCCGCCCCGGACTATAAATATGTTTCCTTTTTAGTCTGCATTTAGCACACAGAGTTCAAAATTCATTCATTCATTCAACCTTTGTTTAGGCAGGTTAATCTCATTGAGCCTCGAGGACTCATTTACAAGAGAGACCTGGCTACAAACTAAGGATGATGACAACATTAACAATACAGCAATAGATTTTCCTTGAACAATCAACAATAGCCAACCACAAGAGAGAAGTACAGATTTTTTATTTTTTTTTAACAAGTAAATTGTTAGGGGAATCCAAGAGGAGCTGTCGAAGGCCACGTTGTTAGCCTCCTTCATAGGACAGCGTTGTTTCAAAAGCCAGTTTGTACTGATATCAGCTTCTAGAAAAAAAAAAGCATCTTCTTTAAGTTGCAATTGTTTGACAGGAACAAGCAACACTTTTATGACTCCTATTAGTGCATAGAGGTTGGTGATAGAACATGCCAGTGGAACCTCGCTACGCTTAAAGACACCAAAGTAACAACAAACAGAAGTGTTTTAGTTACTCATTCTACATGGAACTCAAAAGTAGATTTTTTTTTCCCACATAATGTGAGTTTGCTTTTTTTTTAGTAAAGAGTGTTAAGTGTTCAAATCAAAAAGGAGCTCTGTCCAAGGCCACATCATAAAAAAAAAAAAAAAACAGCCAAACTCAAAAGACAGTATGGTGTCTTTTACAGTGTCCTGTTGGGGGAAAGTCTTTAACCAGTAAAAGAATTCCTTCAGCTGAAGGTCAACACGGGCTGAAACTAAACAGACGTCAGTCATCACATGTCAGTCTCATGCACGCTCTGGATTCCCTCCCTGGATCCTCGGTCAAAGCACAGATAGCATCTTAACCAAACAAATAACTACGAGCTGCAAAGTTCCAACAGCAGCGCACATCTGTGCACGGCAACGGAGGCCGAACGACGCGGCTTCAAAGCAACGTGAGACACAACAAACCCTGGCATTATATTTACCCACACATAGTTTCCACAGAGGAGAGATCCACAGGTATTCTTGGCACACACTAAATCACAGTGGCCAAGAGGAGCTTTGCCTTTCGCACGATTTTTGGTGTTCCTTTCACGTCCCGATCATTTAGTGCCTTGATACTTTTGAGTTTGAGTCAGGCATGTCTGGTGTCCTTTCCTTAGCAACACAAAAGAAAAACAAATGCTTAACAGGCAGCTCAACTGTCACTTTGACTTTGTGTCAGCATCTGCTTCTTCAAAGGCTCCAACGGGCTGCAACCAATCATACTGTCACTGTTACTCTTCTACAAGGGAAACTTGTCAGGCTAATATCCACGGCTGCAAGGTCAGCTAGTCTGGCCCGCTCTTCTCGGAAATGAGGAGACGACGGCACGCTACAAAGGCTGCACTCCAAAGGTTACCCCGCAAGTTGTTTTTCTTGTAGCCATCAACCAAACGGCTCGGATGCAGCGAAACCCGAATCAATCAAACTCTGGAAAGGCTTGCTTCTCTGAAAGAACAACACGACGGTGTCATTTATTTGTGTGCACAGAGGGGTCCAGCAGAGTTCAGTCTGCAGAAGTCTCTGGTCCATGCTGCTTTGCACACGGTGAGAAAAAAAAAACAAAAAAAAAACAGGAGCGCACATGTGAAAGTGATAAAGTGTGGAAGCTGTCCAATCCTGCCCAGGTCTGAACAAAGTGCTTAAAATCTAAAACACTGAAACATTGGGTTCATTAATTTACTGATTATTACAACATTTAGATATTCTAAGCTTCACAACTATATAAGTTTTACTTTATTTGCCAAGAGGTTTTACTGTGAAACTACATGTAATGAAAGCAAAGAGTCATTGTGTGCACAAGGTGAAGACACCACTGTGAGCTGAAATGATCAGAAACTTGACAGTCCATTGGGCTGAGTAAGCAACAGGCCTAAATCTAAAATATGGTCTATACTGCCATCTTGTGGCCAAGTCAAACAGCTGCAGCAATAATAACTGTTGAGCTGAACCACTAAACAAGACATTTGATTGAGCGGCCACGTTGAGCTGAAAAGGAGGTTGTGGTGTCACTAAAGGGGCTAAATCTCCATAGCAACAAATGTATACAGTAGTTCATTACCTGTTTTGCAGCAAAATATTTATTTTGTCTATAAAATAAACTTTCGTTCATCAAGTCCTTTGCTGATAAAATCCACCCCCCAAACAAACACAAAAACAAACAAAGGTATTGCACAGTACTGCAGTTACACTGCCATCAATTTTTATTGATTCTATTGATCTATTTTACTAACAGAGCACTTCACTCTCAAACTGCAGGTTTACTTGTGGTTCCTAGAGTTTCCAAAAGTAGAATGGGAGGAAGATGTTTCAGTTCACAGGCTCCTCTCTTGTGGAACCAACTTCCAGTTTCTGTCCATGAGGCATTGTCCAGTTTGAAGACTGGGCTCAAGTCCTACTCTGCTCCTGCTTCCTGGAATATCTTGCAAAAAGATGTGAAGCTCTCGACCTTGACCTCTCTGAGTGGCTTTAAACATCTGCTAAGTTCATGGCAAAACCCAACGCAGACGTGTTCCTGTTTTTAGTATTTTGCATCGCTTTACAATGTAGCAGTTTCTTAAAGAATAAAATAATTCTTCCATTTATTTTTTTCAATTTGTATCTTTTTATAATTGTCTACTGTTGTCATTGTTTGTTAAAAACAGGTCTTTCTTGTAAATGAGTCCAGGCTCAATGAGACTGACCTGTATGAATAAAGGTTGAATTAAAGTCTTTCCTTTTTGATCAATCCTATAGTTAGGGTCAGCTTGGGTTTCCTGTGCTGTCCTTTAGTTCTGCTGCTGTAGGTTTAGACTGCTGGAGGACAAACTGACCACACTTTTTCACTCTGCTACTGTTTTTACTTACTCTGCTCCACCTGTTTTGTGTTTGTCATTTTTTCTATCCTTGACATGTTTTTTTTTTTTTGTTGTCTTTCTTCCAACAGCAGCTGCACCTACATCTGGATCTGTCATTCTGTGTTTGTCTCTCTTCCTGTCCTCTCAACCCCTGCAGGTTGAAGCAGATGGTCACTTGTCCTGAGCCTGGTTCTGCTGGAGGTTTCTTCCTGTTAAAAGGGAGTTTTTCCTTTCCACTGTTACCACGGTGCTTGCTCAGGATGAGAGACTGTGACAAAGTTAGACAATGCATCTGCTGGCTTCTATAGATAGACAACGTTCACCAATAGGTTTTTTTCAATGTAGTGAGTGTTGTAGTCAAGACCACCTAATCCGAGACCAAGTCAAGACCAAGACTTTTTGGGTCTGAGACCAAGTCAAGACCAAGACCTCAAGTCTTGGAGCTCAATCTTTTCACAAATTATCTGTCTCATACGGTCAAGACAGTGACAGTTTTAACAATTATGTAAAAAAAAAAAAAAAACATATGTAACTTTTATAAAAAAAAATTTTTTTATAAAAGTTACATACGGCAACTTTAAACAAGTTTGCTTTTGAATGAATGCATCAGCTTTTATAAATTTTCAAAGCAACAACAAAAAAAGACATTCAGTGGGTTTTGTAGAATAATGTTCATGTCATGTGACCCACTGACACAAAACTTATGTTAAACTTCTCCACTAGACCTGACAGATGAGGCACCTTCATTTATTTTTTCAGTTTAAAGCATTTTCTAATTTTACATAAATTATTTGTACAAAAATCGTGGTTTTTGCTCAATAACTAATAATAAAATGCTTCAAAATGAGAAATAAATGATGGTATCTTTTGTGTGTCAGGTCTATTAGAGTGGTTTAACAGTAGTTTACTGTCAGTGGGTCAAATGATGTAAAAAAAAAAAAAAAAAAAGAAAAAAAAAAAAAAAGGGGTAATTTTTGTTTATGAAGAGTGATTGGTTTGGTAATTTTTTTACGGT
>JARVLU010000179.1:8163878-8175839 GCA_031762415.1 Simpsonichthys santanae | reverse complement strand
GGTAACGTCTTTTTAAACACGTTTTTTCAATGTAAAACAACTTCGAACGGCCATATTAATGTTTTTAAATGTGTTTTTACGTGTTTCCAAGCAGTTAGCTAACAAAATACCCTAAAAAAAAACAAAAAAACATAAAATGCTGCAAAAAAAGTCCGCGAGGGGTGATGACGTCACTGGTGGGCGACGGCCGTATACGCGAAACACCGTAAACCAAGTCCGCCGTAAACCGAGGACTACCTGTATATATTTTTAATTTTCATGCAATTGTTGGTCAACAACCTATTCTGAACAATTACAACCAGGGGAGATTCTGCCTTTAAGGACAGAGTATTAAACTTTGACTTTAACGTCACTTGCTAATAAATGTCTTTTGAATAATAAATACTTTTGTATTTATCAATTAATGCTTGAACCAAAACATTTGCCCATGAGTTGTTTGGGTTTACTCAGGCACAAATATTTCCCAATGATATCAGCTTATAACTCTTTCTTACTTTGAAGTTGAGCTGTACGCCCACTTACTGTCAAACTGTAGTTCACTTACAGCTTTGAGTAAAAAATAAAATAAAATAAAACGAAGGAAATGGACGCAGAACCATTTTAATCCATTGAATCCATCAATGTTTGTTATCAGGGCCACTGCAGGGACAATGGGAGTACAAGATAAGTGCAAATCCACTGTTCCAGACCTGCAGTCTGGCTTTTCCCCATCACTCCTTAGATCTGCTGTTTCGGAGCATCAGGACTCATTGATCCTATCAAGCCCCTCAGCTGTCTCTCCCATTCCATCCACTCTGTCGTCCATCAAAGCATCATCTGGATCCTTTGTTCCTGCTGTTATGCCTCCAATCAAGTTAGCAGTTGAGCTTGGACTGTGAGCTCAAGGGCATTTCAACTTTTATTCTCTAACATGATTATTGTGGAATACAGCTGCATTTTAACCTCACAGATGTTTTAAAATATCGATCTGTGTGCAGTACTCATGGGTTTGTTTCTGCTTAATATTACAAACACTTAAAGTGCTGCAGATTAAGTTACCATCATTCCCAGACTCTGTAACTTACACTGAGAGGTAGACGTGTTCTGACCCTAATAAGGATGTTGGTGATATATGAGGAAAAAAGTGGAAGAGGGAAAGTCTGAATCCAGTTATGATCACCAGCAGCAGCTATTTATCTTCAAATTTAAAATGAAATGAGACAAAAAAGTTGGTGTGATTTATTTATTTATTTTTAGCACCCTTCAACACTCCAAGACATGAGCTGGTAAAGCTAGTGCAAAAATTGATCTGTATCTGTAAATGTTGAGTGGACATTTTCAGCCCAAAAGTGAATTAAAACTTGTGCCAGAAACATGACAGAGAAGACATGACTTTTAGTTTTAGCTTCAATGGTGATAAAGACATTCTTGAAAAAAAAAAAAAATCAGAATCAGAATCAGAATAAGTTTTATTATCACTGTACCGAGATACAGCGAGAATATGTCCATACAGTCATTTGAAAGATGGGTCGAGTGTACGGTCACAGCAAATGAGGAGGATGGAGTTTGTGTACAGATATCAAAGCTTTTGGTAAGTAAAATGCATTTTATTTGTTTTTTTGCATATATATTTTAAATATATTCCATCCATATTGATGAGTTTGGTAAATATGTATGTGTTGCAGCTGTGGCTGCAGCTGTCATAAACTCATGAATTGTGTTGGTTCTTGCCACATGAAATACCTGTCAGTGATGCAGCACCATATTTCCTGTTTCTGTGACATCATGATGATGGTATTAAGAGGTAGCTAAATTCAGGCAGGACAACATTGAAGGCTTTATTATAAAATGCATGGCCAGCCACTAAAACAAATATATTTTCCCACTTTAGATTGAATTTGGTTGTTCTTTGTTTTGTCCCTATTCGCAGGCCCAGAAAGAAGGAGAAATGTCAAGGAGCCTGAGATAAACAGAGCAAGGAGAAAGGAGTCCTGACCCAGTGGAGAGTGGGTAAGCAGGTGAGTATATACCCATATGATGCCTCATGATGATACCAAAACTAGATGAGTCTCAGATGCATGGAGGGAGCGCAGGAAGCTGAAGCAAAAAGAAGGGACTGACGTCGATCATTAACATGGAAACAGAACAGAAAACAAAGCTTTTTACTCAAACTACAAAACAGGTGGTCAACATTCACTGTAGCGACTGTGACAATCTGGCTCTGGAGAGATGTCTCTGTGTGCTTATAAAACACTGGCTTTTTTTGTACATGGATCGTACTCAGGTCTAAAGAAAATGGAACTATGAAGCTTTCATATGAGGGTCGCTTGTCATCTGAAGTGTTAGTCCAGTCATCCTGAACTATGTGGTGCACAGTGGACTGGGCAGAATCTTCAGAAATGAAGTTTACAGAAAACCCACACACATACAGATCAATATTTACCCTTTGAATTTCACCACCCGCTCAAGTAGAAGTCGAGGGTTGTTAGAAACAGACCTCGTTGGACCAATGAACCAGGGCAAAGGAATAGAGGGGACAACAAAGCCCAAAGGTAATTAGAAAGTCACTTAAAACAAGTGATTACCCAAACAGTTCCAATTATTAAAGACACAGAAAGACAAGCAACAGAGTAAAGGAACAATCGAAAGAACGTCAATGTTGCTTCTAAAGGAGTCTTTTAAAACGTTGTATTTCTGAGAAGCATGCTTACAAAGAGCTTTGTTCTCCTTGACTCAAATCACCCTGCTGAAATGGAGGGACAGGGAGCCATCTTTGGGAGTGAAGATAACTCATCCATCGTCAAAAAGGGGCGGAGGCCTCTATGTTCAACTGTCATCAACGTACAATACCATTACTGCAAGTATCACTCAGCCCTCTGTGAATAGCAAGTAGCCATCGGGGCACTAACCATCAATTGTAAAGCTGACAGTCGTTCCTTTGCTTGTGAGTTTGTTGTAGCTCCTCAGACTAAATTTTTTTTTTTTTTTTTTTTTTTTTTTTTTGGGGTAAAAGACGAACGTTTCATCAATGAAGAATCCATCCAGAGGACCTGACTCTACCTTGTTAAATGTATAGATCTGATCTGTCTAACACAGAAATATAAATGTGAAGTGCATTTTGCATTAAAACTCTTTGGGTCTGAGGAATAAGTGACTCTCATTAAAGGAAAGAAAAAAATAAACATTGGTGATGCTTGTCTTAGAAACCCAGCTTTAAATGCAGAGTGCATTCATTGCTTCATTACTTTGTTACTCCTTAATAAAATGTTTCCTGTGAGTGCCTGTAAAAAGATAATGCTTGTGACTTCATTCCTGCCAGTTCTAGTGAAGAAGCTTCTTGGATAGCAAGCAAAATTAAACTGGTGTACCATTTGTAAAGTATGGACTCTTTAATTAGTGGACCAAATGCAGGCAAATTACTGTGAGCATATGGCTGGTTCAGGGTCAGGATGATTCACTAACAAGGTACATGGAGTATAAACACAATAGCAACTCATTTATCTCAGCAATGATAAACACAAACTCCCCAAATTGGTGCTAATTAACATGGAGGATGCAACAAAGACCAACCTGCATAAAATCAGATAGTAAGTTAATAATTTGACATCCAATGCTACTTGTTCAACAAAAATAATGGGCTAGTGAAGCCATGCTGAACACATTTGAACAAGTAAGCTGGCATGTTTGATTTAAAATCCCTTTAACGTTTTGATTTTTGGCTGTTTTATGAATGAAAATCCATCATTTTAACTGTTCCTCTCAAATCATAGTGTGGTTTGACACTGTGTCACATCTTTAGTTTGAAATGAAGCATTAGGACAGAATAATATGTCAGCAAAGCAGAGACAACTTTGGTTTCTCTGGCAGTGCAGCTCCTCATTTGAAACAGTGGTGTGCTCAGGTTTGTATCCTGCTGACAACTGAATTCACAAAGACTAATAAACCCATGTAGGTTATGTAATATTTGATTGGAAAACTTTAACTTGTGGGAAAGGTTATATTTTAGCTGCTTATGTCCAACAATTTATAATGAAGTGAAGTTATTTGAAAAAAAATGCTCCTTTAATCATTGATGTCCAGAGGGGAAATTACCCCTCATGATCTGATATCAGCACTGATATTAATGAAAAAGGTTCCACGGAATATATTTATTTTTTGTAAAACAAATTAAATCTATGATAATTAGGCACACTACATTTTACAGAAATGACTTCAGTAATTTGAATAATAATAAATTGCAGAGAAAATGTAGACATTTGACAGTTTTAGGGCTGCACTGTGGGGTCTCTGGGTTCTGTTCTGTCTGTTTTCATGCACCTTCCTGTGTCGCCTTCCTTGTCGTTCAGCTCCTGCCGCACCTGTCTCGGTTTCCAATCACCTTAGGTGTTTGTCATCGTGTCTCATTTTTTCTGTATTTATTCAGCGTTCTTGTGTCCTGTGTAGGATGTCGTGTTCTGTGGCTGCTCCTCTCATCTCCTCCCTTCACCTGAGTTGTTGCTGCTCCGTCAGCTCTTCCTTTTGTTTTGTAAAAATAATTTGTTTTTTTTATTTTTTACCTTTGAGTCTCCTGCCTCTACCTGCACGTGGGTTCAACATTTAAAACAGAACATGTCATGCACCCTCCTGGCAGGCGATCATGTAATTGCCTGTGCCTCTACGCCTGTGCATGTATTTCTTTCTGTTAGCAAAACATCACATGAACCACTAGGCAGGTTTTAAAGCATCCATCCATCCATCCATTTTCTTTACCCGCTTCTTCCATTTAGGGTCACAGGGGTCGCTGGTGCCCATGTCCAGCAATCACAGTGCGAGGGGCGGGGTACACCCTGGACAGGTCGCAAGTCCATCACAGGGCTACATATATCCAATCCAACTTTATTTATAAAGCACTTTAAAAAAAAAAAAAAAAAAGCACTTTAAAAACACCCATACAGGACCAAAGTGATGTACAGACAAGTTAAAAAGCACAAATGGAATAAAATACAAGAAAAAAATTAAAAAGACAAACAGCTATGCAATAAAAATTGAAACGGTAAAAGGAGAAAATAAAATCAACATCTCACATGGTGTCAACAAACAGCCTTGGAAAAAAGATGTGATTTAAAAACAGACAGCGAGGAGCCTGTCTGATGTGGAGAGGAACCGTTTCATAGTTTAGGAGCACGGTCACCTCTAAGCCTGAACTTTGTTTTGGGTACACACAGGATCAGCTGATCAGCTGACCTGTAAGGCTGTAGCAGCTTGGAGAGGTGGGGTGGGCGAGACCATTGAGAGATTTAAAAGTACATTAAATAATCTTAAAACTGATCGTGACATGTGAGGGCAACCAGTGAAGTGAGGCTGAAATGGGTGAAATGTGCTCGTATTTACATGTGCCAGTTAAAAGACAATGTGTGTGTGTGTGTGTGCGTGTATGTGTGTGCGTGCGTGCGTGTGTGTGTGTAGGACATGGACATTATGGACTGTAAACCGGGCTGACTCTGTGACGAGTTCTAAATCCAGACTGAAATTGTTCATGAGTGCATGTTTTTATCAGACGTGTTGCTGCGGCATAAAACTAACTGTTTCCAAGACAAACAGCTGATGAGAAATATTGTAGGTCTAAAATTTCAAAGCAGCATGTTTAAAAGCAGCAGGGACAGTTTCTGAATAAATGTAAGATGTTGAAAAACAAACAAACAAAACCCTCTGGAAACAAACAACCTCACAAACTGCAGGGATTCAGAATATTTCACTTCCTCAAGATCTTCTCAGACCAGCAGAACGTTGTTTGGAAGAAATGCCTTTCACATCAGAGTTTTCTACTAAAATGATCTGCAGTAAAAATGTAGAGACATTTTTATTTGAAAATGAACACAATGTGAAATTAATCTGTAAAATGAATTGTGTTGGTTGAAGTCCGTCAGCACACGGAACAGCTGTACACGTTCATTCAGTGAGTACATGCTGAGCTGTTCATTACAATCCATCCTGTGGCTGATGAGATATTTTGCTAACAGACACAGGTGAAAACATGACAGCACCTTCTTCAGCTGCAGGTGATAACTGATGATGTGAATCTCAGGAGCAGAATGTTTTATTCTCCATAAAAACGATCATAAATAAAACATAACATCTCTTGGATCAAAGGAGGTTTAATAATGGGACCCAGCAGACGAGGTCTCTTCCTCCTCTTCATCCTCCTCTGTACTCCTGGAGGAGGTGATTAATTAACTGCTGGGTCCAATTAAGAAGAACTGGACTTGGAAAAGAAACGTGTGAGGTAGGATGTTTTTATCTGCATCATCTTCAGGTGATAATTAAGAACACCTGCCTGAGGTCAGCGGGTCATGTGACCTCGGAGGAGGAGGAGGAGGGAATTAATTTATAACAGCAGAAACTCTTAATCTGAAACGTTTGACAGGCTTTATGACGGCAGGGCGGCAAGCTTTTTAACCTTTTAATGTCATTAAAATGTAATGTCCAGGGTCAAAGGTCAGGCTGTCATGAGAACAATGTGTCCAGGGTCAAAGGTCAGGCTGTCATGAGAACAATGTGTCCAGGGTCAAAGGTCAGGCTGTCATGAGAACAATGCGTCCAGGGTCAAAGGTCAGGCTGTCATGAGAACAATGCGTCCAGGGTCAAAGGTCAGGCTGTCATGAGAACAGTGGGTCCAGGGTCAAAGGTCAGGCTGTCATGAGAACAATGTGTCCAGGGTCAAAGGTCAGGCTGTCATGAGAACAGTGTGTCCAGGGTCAAAGGTCAGGCTGTCATGAGAACAGTGTGTCCAGGGTCAAAGGTCAGGCTGTCATGAGAACAAGTTTAAATGAAACAATCTGTGTTCTGTTGGTTTATTTATGGTGTTTTGTGTGTCATCATTTATTTGGGACGCTCGTGTGGCGTTCTTTGCTGCTCAGCTCCTCTTTGTTATCAGCGCCACTCTTCCATCCTCAGTGGTTTTCCTGTCAACGTGCCCCGCCCACTTCACCTGTAAGCTCATTCTGATAATGATTTCCTCTGACGCCTGGCAGAAGAACCCGTCAGATCTTCAACCCACACCTTTGGGAGCGCTTTAACCACATCCCAGCTGAGGTGGGGGACATGGAGTCCGGTGGGCCATGTTCCACGCCTCGCTTGTTGAGGTGGCTTCTTTGAGCCGTGGCCGTAAGGTTGTCGGTGCTTCTCATGGTGACCATCCATGAACTTGGTGGTGGACACCTCGGGTCAGGGAGGCTGTCAAGCTGAAGGAGGAGTCCTATCGGGCCTTGATGGCCAGTGGGACTTCGGAGGCAGCTGAGGAGTACCGGAGGGCCAAGCGGTCCACAGCCTTGGCTGTTGCTGAGGCAAAACCTCAGATGTGGGAGGAGTTCAGTGAGATCTTGGATAACGACTCTCTGTCAGCTCAGAGGAGGTTCTGGTAGACCATCAGGTGGCTGAGGAGGGGAAGCAGCTCTTTACTAACACTGTGTTCAGTGAAGGTGGGCTGCTGTTGACCTCAACCAGTGATGCCGTCAGGAGGTGGAAGGAAAACTTCTCGGACCTTCTCAATCCCACCAGCTTTCCTTCCATGGAGGAAGCTGAGTCAGGGGATTTGGGGGTTGATCCGTCCATAACCGTGGCTGAGGTGTCTCTGAGGTGGTTATAAAGCTCTGAGGAGGCAGGACTCCAGGCGTGGATGAGATTCATCCTGATCTTCTTCAGGCTCTGGATGTTGTGGGGCTGACCTGGTTGACACGCCTTTGCAACATCACATGGACATCGGGGACAGTGCTACTGGATTGTCAGACTGGGGTGATGGTTCCCCTCTTCAAAAAGGGGGACCAGAGTGTGTGCTCCACAGAGCATCACTGTCCTCAGCCTCCCTGTGAGGTCTGTTCAGGGGTACTGGAGAAGAGTCCCATCATTGATCTAACCTCAGATCCAGGAGGAACAATGTGGGTTCTGTCCTGGCCGTGGAACACTGGACCAGCTCTTTACCCTCACTAGGGTACTTGAGGGGTCATGGGAGTTTGCCCATCCAGTCATGTGTTTTGTGGATTTGAAGAAGGCATTCAACCGTTTTCCTCGGGGTACACTGTGGGGGGTGCTCCGTGAGTATGGGATTGAGGGCCCATTGTTACGGGCTATTCAGTCCCTATATAAGGGATGCGAGAGTTTGGTTTGCATTGCCGGCAGTAAGTCGGACCCCATTCAGGGTGAGAGTTGGACTCCACCAGGGCTGCCCGTTGTCACCGATTCTGTTCATAACTTTTATGGACAGAATTTCTCAGAGGATTTCCAGTTCGGTGACCTCAATATTCCATCTCTGCTCATTGCAGATGATGTGATCCTGTTGGCGTCATCATGCTGTGATCTTCAGCTCTTACTAGAGCGGTTCACAGCTGAGTGTGAAGCGGTTGGGGTGAGAATAAGTACCTCCAAATCTGAGGCCATGGTCCTCAACCAGAAAAGTGGGGATTGCTCTCTCCAGGTAGAGGGTGGGGTTCTGCTTCAAGTGGAGGAGTTCAAGTATCTCGGGGGTTTTGTTCACGAGTGAGGGAAGAATGGAGCGTGAAATTGACAGATGGATTGGTGCAGTGTCTGCAGTATTGCGGACTCTGTGCCAGTCCGTTGTGGTGAAGAGGGAGTTGAGCTGTAAAGCAAAGCTCTCTGTTTACCGGTCGGTCTACGTTCCTACCGTCATCTATGGTCACGAGTTCTGGTTAATGACCGAAAGAATGAGATCATGGATACAGATGGTTGAAATAAGTTTTCTCTGCAGGGTAGCTGGACTCTCCCTTAGAGATAGGGTGAAAAGTTCATTTGTCAGGAGAGTCTCTGAGTAGTACTGCTGCTCCTCCACATCAAGAGGAACCAGATGAGGTGGTTTGAGCATCTGGTAAGGATGCTCCCATGGTGCCTCCCTAGGGAGGTGCTTCGGGCATGTCCAACTGGGAGGAGACCCTGGGGAAGACCAAGGACATGGTGGCCTTTTGGCCTGGGAACACTTTGGGGTCCTCCCAGAAGAGCTGAAAGAAGTGGCTGTGGAAAGAGATGTCTGAGCCTCCCTGTTCAAGCTGCTGCTCCCACGACCTGACTTCGGAACCAACGGAAGATAATGGATGGAAATATTATAGAATGTGAAATGATTCTATACAGTTTATAAATAACTTTCA
Source organism: Simpsonichthys santanae (assembly GCA_031762415.1). NCBI lineage: Eukaryota > Metazoa > Chordata > Actinopteri > Cyprinodontiformes > Rivulidae > Simpsonichthys > Simpsonichthys santanae. The sequence continues at coordinate 8,166,726 of JARVLU010000179.1, read as the reverse complement.
CTTTTTGAGTAACTAATATTGAACTAATATTGAACTTTTTTATCTTATTCTAATTTTTTATGATGGTACCTGTATGTAAGAAATGGTCAGTAGACTGTACTTATATAGTGCCTTTCTGTCTTATCTAGATCCTCAAAGCTCTTTACAACACAATCTGTGCTCTATTAGTGCTTTAGATCACATTCATACACCAATGGGACACACATCAGAGGCAATGAGGGGTTCAGTGTCTTGCCCAGAGACACTTCAACATGTTACTGCTGGTGGAATCGAACCCCACACTTTCCCATTGGAAGACTACTGCGCTTACCACTCAGCCACACCCGCTGCTATATTTTAAAATCTTTCCTTCACTGGATTTCTACTCATAAACCCATCAGTTCTTTTCAGCTTTGCAGTACCTCCACTGGAGTTCAACTTCTAATCATGTCATTTACACTTCAAGTACTCAGCTCCAGCCAGTAGTCATGATTTAGCTTGTGTGAGACGTAAAAAAAAAAAAAAAAATATCTTAAAATACGTAAAACCCTTTTGTGCCAAGCTGTGAGGGTACAGAGCAAAGTGGTGTAGGCAGCTGGCAGGCAAAGCTCCGACCCCTCTGTCTCCTTCTACCTAGTACCATCACACCCCAGATGAGAGCTTATTGTGTGTGTCTGACTTTATAATTTTCAGCCTGAAGAGCTGTTGAACATGTACACCTGTCCACTACTGATTCAGTCACTGGCAGAATTCCTTTAATTTACATCTGCGCGTTCCCTCTGACAAGTCGTGTTGTAAAATGGGATTGGAAGCTGGTCCCTCCAGTTAAGTTGCAGCTGTATTGCCACAATCACGAGCATGTAAGGGAGACAGAAAATATTTTCCAGCTGATGTGTGTCGCTCTTGTAATTTGTAAATCATTGCGTTTGAATTTGTACCAAACTTGATAGCTTGAGTACATCCACTTGTAACATTACCTTTACCTGGCTAGAATATGGTAGGTGCATTGTAGATGGAAAATGTCAAGACTCATCTTATTGTTTCCAGCTCCCGCTGTCACCCCCGTCCACTAGCCCACTCTTTTAGTTTTAGGACGAAGTCAGACAACGTGGGAGTGCAGCGCTCCAAAGAATCCTCAAACCTGTCACACAGAAACCTTATTGATAGTTCAAGATCCAACACTCCTGTTTCTGTGTCAAGAACACGTGGGAGTCACCAGTCAAGTGATTAGATCTTGTCATGTCCTCTGACCTTCAGTAATTAACTACATTTAATACATCTAATAAATACTAATCAGAACTTTGAAATCCTAACACTGCTAAAAAAAAGGTGGGAGGCAAAATTCTTCATAATTCCTTTTTATTTTTTCTTTTCTTTTTGTTACCTTACATCCTGGAATTTATTTGAACTTTAAGTTAGATTAAAAACAGAATTCAGCAAAAAAAATGTTTCAAATACTGAAGTTTAATTGAAAAAAAAAAAAAAAAAAAAAAAAAAAACCTTCTAAATTATCTTATATACAAAAAAAAAAGAAAAAAGCAGAATGCCAAGGTCCTCTATTACTGAGAGATTTGATAGATAGTTTTGATAGTAATAAATGAATTATTGATTAGTTGATTGAATAGTGAATGTTGATGAATGATTTTATGGACTAGAATAAAAAAAAGTATTGTTTTGGATGTGAGATATTCAAGAGGGTAGTTACACTGTGTTTAAGAAGATCAGTAGTCTTTTATTTTATTTTATTTTTTGCTGACATGGTGCTGAGTGGCAGATTCTAGCAAGTGGAAGTGGCAACTTTATACAAGACCAGGTGCAATGGTGGAGTCAAGGGGTGGCCAGTAGTGGCCTTGGCCACCATAGATTAAATTTCAGCCATCACAATGGCTACCCCAATCAAAAAAAAAAAAAAAAAAAAAAAAAAAAAAAAAAAAAAAAAAAAAAAAAAAAAAGAATACTTTTGAGAAAAAAAATAAATAAAAATAAAACTAGAAAGCATAGGTTCCTCAAATGAGTGGGGTGGTTGGTTTGCATAAATATAGTTTGGTGGTCATTTGGGATTTTGACGTGGCAACCCAATTTTTGAAGGGAACAATTTTAATGCCCAGATGCAGCAACACACCACAATGGAAATTGCCTCATGACAAGAATTTGGTTTTAGGATTCGAACACGACTTGAGAAGCAGCTGCTAGTGGTTATCTGAATCCAATGGCAGGACCAACCTGCAGAGATAAGGTGGTTAGTGAACTGAACTTTTCTGTGAATGGTCAGCTGAACAGAAAGACAGTCACTAACCTTCAGTCAGGAGAGTGGGGAGCCACCTGAAAGAGTTGGAAGCAATTACATCACCATCCCTGGGTGAAGTGCAGCTGCAAGGCAGAGCTGAGCAGAGCGTTGTCAGAGGGGACATCTAAGAACGGGGTCCAGAGGCAAAGGCAGGGGTCATAAACAGGGGGTCAGAGATCCAAATCTGAGTTATAATCCGTGAAGCGTAGCCATTGGGGGCAGAAAAGGAGGTCAGTACCGAGGTCAGAAAGGCAAATCCAGAACAGACAGGGAGCAGACAAAGCAGGGAATCCAAGAGGAAGGCGTGATGTCAAGACAAGGCTGTGAACAGAATGCTGGTCATTTACTACTACAAAGGATTCAATAATTTGGCAGGGAATAAGAGTGAGATGATCTTTCAGGAACCTCATTGACTACTTCCCCTCAAATTCTGTGTCGTCATTCGCTTGGGCAGCCTGTGCTGGGACCCACACCCTCACCCACTCCACATGCATTTTATACATCGGAGTCAGAGTCAGAGTCAGAGTCAGAGAATCTTTATTGTCATTTGCACCACATGTGGTACATGTGATGAAACGAAAT
>JARVLU010000179.1:7975632-7987632 GCA_031762415.1 Simpsonichthys santanae | reverse complement strand
CTGGTCCTCTGGACATTCAAAAAACAAAACAAAACAAAGCAAAAAAATTGTAGAAACGTTTCATCTTTCGTCCGAAAAACTTACTCAGTCTGAGATGCTGTATTCAGCTCCGTCTTATAAATAGCACCCTCCTTTCATGCAACTCAAAACCGAGTGATAAAACTCACCATAAAATGATAAAGAAATGGTTCTTTTCTCATCCTTTATATTTCAAAAGGCAGAAGCGGACTCTGTATATCATCAGACGGTGGTTATTAGCCTCCGCAGGGTGTCATAAAGGCTGTGGATTATATTTTCTCTGTATTCAGAGCAGCAGCTGACACTCGGTGGCCCTGGTGGGCGCTGGCTGTCGCGCCGATAAACGCCTATTAACGGCCAGACGCTCACTAAAACGAGTTTAACTTTGCCATTCCTCATTACACAATCTGCAACTTGGCCGCAGCCCTCAAGGTGGATTTGAAAGTTGGCCAAAACAAAATTGAGGGCATTGGTCAAATTGATTTTGAAAGTGACCGGCTGCTGCTTAAGTGTTTAGAAAATATGAGCTGTAAATACCAAGCTCCCGCGCTCGTTTTTGATTAAAAATTTCACCCTGTTGGTTTGTGTTTTTCCACGCGGACGCCAGGACATAAATTGCTTGGAACTGTTGCTGAAGAAATTCTGTTTAAGCTCCAAAGACTGTAATTAATGTGGATTTTTTTTAATAGGCTTTATTAGTTTCTAGAATCTGAGGGAGTCTTGGCTGAAAGTTTTCTTTGGATTTCTTTTTTTCTTTTTTCTTTTTTCTTTTTTTACTTCATCTGTTTCAAACTTTGGTTTCTTGTTCTTTTCATTTAATCTACAATATTTATTTAGTTATTTCTTCTCCCACTTGCCGTTTTTTTTTTTCCTAGCCTTTTCTCCATGTTTGCCGCTCAAAAGACAACGAGTGGATTTTCAAAAACCACCTTGTCAGTGCGCATCCTTCTCTCCGGCATCAGCTCACTGCAGCTCGCCTGATGCTGGTGCATCTTTTTTCATGTCTCCTTGCTTTTCATTGGGCCCGCTGCTCTTAATAAATCCCCCCACCCCCACCCCTCTTCTCTCGCTGCGCTGCTGACCTCGGGATCAACCGAGCAAAACTGATTCCCACTTTTTCACGGATCATGAGTGCGTCAGTCGTTACACAACCCAAAGAGAACGAAAGATACGGAGGGGGGAGGAAAGAGCATGCAAATATGTAACTGACATATTTGTTCAGATTTTATTTTTTAAACAACTCATAATTTTTTTAACTCATATTATTTTCAACATCTCACCGCTTGAGCCTTTCATGCCAAGAGTTTTGGACTTAAATCATTCAATGTTGAGCAATGATTGGTCAAACATTGTAAATGATGTTTTGCTCTTTTAATTATTATGGCATCTTGTTAGATGGGGAGTGGTGGCACAGAGGTTAAGAAGTGAACCTGTAATCAGAAGGGTGCCAGTTCAAATTCCCTTGCTCACCGTAACATTGAACTGTGTGTGTGTAAAAGACGATGCACCCACAGCTGTCTTCATCGTCATTTACCCCACTCTGGGCCCTTGAGCAAAGCTTACCCCCCATCAGCTCCCTCAGGTGCCCTAGATAGCAGCTCTCTGCTCCACACAAAGAGCTGTGGTAGCTCAGGGGTCTGTGGTTGGGTCAGGAAGGGTTAGGGTTAAAAATAAAATAATTGCTAAATCCTTGTGTGAATTTGCTCACTGTGGCAAACGTGAAATTAAGAGATTAGACTATGTGTTGGGGTGACATAAACTATTACCAAACCAAACTATTACCAAACCAAACTACTACCATACCAAACTACTACCATATCAAACTACCATACCAAACTACTACCATATCAAACTACTACCATACCAAACTACTACCATATCAAACTACTACCATACCAAACTACTACCATATCAAACCACTGCCTTACCAAACTACTACCATATCAAACTACCATACCAAACTACTACCATATCAAACTACTACCATACCAAATAACTACCACATCAAACTACTACCATACCAAACTACTACCATACCAACTACCAAACCAAACTACTACCATATCAAACTACTACTATACCAAACTACTACCATACCAAACTTCTACCATACCAAATTACAACCATATCAAACTACTACCATACCAAACTACTACCATACCAAACTACTACCATATCAAACTACTACCATACCAAACTACTACCATACCAAACTACTACCATACCAACCTACTACCATACCAACCTACTACCATACCAAACTATTACCATATCAAACTACTACCATATCAAACTACTACCAAATCAAACTATTACCATACCAAACTATTACCAAACCAAACTACTATCATACCAACCTACTACCATACCAAACTACTACCATACCAAACTCCCACCATATCAAACTACTACCATATCAAACTATTACCATACCAAACTACTACCAAACCAAACTACTATCATACCAACCTACTACCATACCAAACTACTACCATACCAAACTCCCACCATACCAAACTACTACCATACCAAACTACTACCATATCAATCTACTACCATACCAAACTACTAGCATATCAAACTACTACCATACCAAACTACTACCATATCAAACTACTACATACCAAACTACCACCAAACCAAATTACTACCATATCAAACTACTACCATACCAAACTACTACCATACCAAACAATTACCATAAACTACTACCATACCAAACTACTACCATACCAAACTACTACCATACCAAACTATTACCATAAACTACTACTATACCAAACTAGTACCATACCAAACTACTACATACCAAATAACTACCATGTCAAACTACTACCATACCATACTACTACCAAACCAAACTACTACCATACCAATCTACTACCATATCAAACTACTACCATACCAAACTACTACCATACCAAACTACTACCATACCAAATTACTACCATATCAAACTACTACCATACCAAACTACTACCAAATCAAACTACTACCATACCAAACTACTACCATACCAAACTACTACTACTAAACTAAACTAAACTACTACCAAACCTAATTACTACCAAACCAAACTACTACCATACCAAACTACTACCATACCAAACTACTACCAAACCAAACTACTACCAAACCAAACTACTACCATACCAAACTACTACCATATCAAACTACTACCATACCAAACTACTACCAAACCAAACTACTACCAAACCAAACTACAGTACTACCAAACCAAACTACTACCATATCAAACTACTCCCATATCAAACTACTACCATACCAAACTGTAGCTCAATCACTTGACAACTAACTGAATGTGGATGCTGAATTATTTTTTATTATGACTCCTTGCAAATAAGCTTATTTCATTTTGACCACAACATAATAAATATTTTATACTTTGACTCTGGAACCAGGGAGTTTAGAAATTAGAAATTAGTTAGTTCTTAGTATTGTATTAGTTATAAAATTAGAAAGAGTTATTCATTTTGTTCTGTTACTGGAAGATTATTATTGTTTGAACTGATTGTTTGAAAAAAGGGGCGGATATAATAAAAAATAATTCTTCTTTCTGCTACCTTTCATTTTTTATATTTTGTATGTTATCATTTTTGGGATTGCTTGGTATTTTATTTTAAAAAATGAACAAATAAAATAAATATAAACAAGGGAGTTGAGCAAGCATCACAAAAATACAGAGCTTTTTGTGTTTCACAATGTCCATTAGTTGTGGAAGCCATCTTGCATTTATTTGATTTTAAAAGATAAGTTTAAAAGATCAGCTGGACAGCCAATAATTATTTTCCTCATAGTTTTATAAAATATTTTACTGAAATACAAACATATATTCATGCACACGGATGAAAACATTATTACCCTTTTGCCTCAGGTGGAAGGCAAGAACAATCACTAAGGTTCAGGTTTCGCAGATGTTTTTAAAGATATTTGATTTTCTTTTTTTTTGTTTGATTGTTTTAGTTTTATTATTGGCTAGGACGTTAAAACGTGCAGTCTAGATAGTCTAACAAGCACAGTTATCTTCTATAAATTCCATATATTTGATTTAAAGAAGGGCGGCACGGTGGCACAGTTGGTACAGCTGTTGCCTCTCAGCGATAAGGTTGCCAGTTCAAATCCAGGACTGGGGCCTTTCTGGGTGGAGGTTGTATGTTCTCTCTGTGCATGTGTGGGTTTTCTCCAGGTACTCCGGTTTCCTCACACATACTAAAAACATACATGTAAGCAACTCTAAATTGTGTCTTAAGTGTGAGTGAGAGAGTGGCTGTTTGTCTCATTTGTCTCTATGTGTCCATGTTGGACAGGAGACGCATCCAGGGTGTCCCCTGCCTCTCACACAGTGATAGCTGGACTTTGGCACCAGTGACCCCCACAATCTGAAATGGAAGAAGGGGGTAAAGATGGTGGATGGATGATTGAAACAAGCAGTTTTGTGCTGTACCTGCTTTATTTGTTAACAACTGTTGCAGTCATGAGTAAAAGTCCGTCATAAAACATGTAATAAAAGGAGAAATGCAGCTATGTTTGAGAAACCAACTTACGTAGCTGCGCTGCACGTTTCACCAATGCTGCAGACTGAAAGCAGTAGACCTTATGAGTCGAATTTGTTTGAAGAACTAGGTTAAGATGTGGCTGGAAGGGTTGGATTGTGAGAGGAAGACAGCACAGGAAGGCTCAGGAATCTGCGGCTGCGAGCGTGTTCGTGCACACGGGTGACATGCGCCGATGTGACGGCTGCAGCCATGCATGGATGTTCACACCAGGGTGAAAGTAAACAAACATGGCAGCCGAATGGTTAGAAAACAGTGACCACCATTGGAGAACGCCATCTCTCCGTGAGGATTTCTGTCTGTTAAAGGAAGACTATGTTTCTGTTAATGGTCTTGGGTCGAGAGGGACGTTTGAGCTCGTATCTGTTGCTTTGTTAATTTTTATGTATCAGAACGGTTGAACATGAGGAGAACAACGCTGATAGAAAACATGGAGTTTCAGTGCTGCAGCTAGGTCTTTACTGGCAGAGCGTCAATGCTGTGTCATCCCGTTCATTGTTCATACGTCTATGTCGCTCTTTCATTTAAATAAGAAATTATTCAGGGATCCACCGTTTTGGCCTTTGGGTCTACTTATGGATGCAATGCAATTTGAAGCGTTCACCTCTACCAGCTCAAAACAAACAGTAAGCATTTCTGTTCCAAGCACTGGTGACCAGTGACTCACTGGTGATTGAAAATGTAAATCTCTCAGCTTTACAGATGGCCAGTGTTAGAGCTAATAAATATTCAGACACAGTCAGTTTAGTTGAAATAAATGATTCAATGAAGGACTTAAGAGGAGATTGAGCACATTTTTAATATGCTTCTGTGCACTGGTTGGCAGAGGCGTCGAAATGATAAATTGTCATATGTTGTAGCTAATAGGTGTGGGGTTCTGGTTCCAAGGTATACCCTGGTGTAAAGATCAGAGTCTACACCACTAAATTTCCCTGTCATACCATTGCTACGGTTTAAATTACTAAAAACAGAATCATTTCGATTTCCTCCTATAGCGGACCTTAGGCTCTTAACTGTGGTTAAGTCAGGACCTCTGGACAGATTCTTCTTTGTGGAAATGTCTTTTATCCACAATAATTCTTCAGTCTGAGGCACTGCAACAAAATCAGATCTTATAAATAGCACCTTCTCAGATGGGATCAACCAGTTCGTTGTTGACATGTCAACAACGAACTGGTTGAGATGCTGTGATGCTGGTAAGACATTTTCATCAGTGATTAGTGTGTAAACAGTCTGCATTCACCAACATTTTAACCGCATAGCACATCTATGTGTTTATGTTGGAAAATTACTCTTGCCTCCAACTCTAAAAGTCATTGACAAGGATGTTGACCATATCGGACATACAGAACATCCCTCAACTTCAGCATTCAAGTGTGGCAAGGACAGAAAAGACACAGCAGCCATGGTAAGACCCTGAAACAGGTGATCACTGCATTCCTGAACCTCCAAATCTCACTCAAGAAGCACACAAGTACAGGAAAACCTAATCCAGTGTGAAGGGAGGCATAAGGTTTGATAAAGGGCTAAACTGCTAGGAACACCATCAGAACTCATTCATCCTATTTATATAGAGACCTTTTCTGGATGCATATTGTATACTTTTGAGTTCAAGTTTAATCTTTTACAAGTTGTAAATATGTAGCTAGTCAAATGAATACACTACAATTATGCTGTTTCTGCAAAAACAGTGTAATGTTAGCAAGATGGATTTAACTCCATCCAATCTTGGGATTTCCCTGTGCTGAATAATTTACCAGCTGATCTTCATATTCATAATAACATTTCCCCCTTTATTGTAGTTTGAAACTTTTTACATTATTAAACTTCTGGATGAAAAGACGTAGAATTCAGACTAATAGATGGAGAAAAGGGTTGAAACCTGACGCCACTTCCACTTTTTGCAAGCATAAAGAGAAGACAGTGCATGAAATGTTTAAAAGGGGAAAAGAATGAGCCATTCTTCTAATATTTAACAAGGGCAGACTTTTGTGAGGTAAAGAGTGAAAATCTGTAATGGCACATCTTATAAAGGGAATAAATATTCCAAGAGCCTTTTTGTTTTTTAGATTGCCTGACATTTTGTCCTTGGGAGAGCTGTGGCAAAACAGATCAAACCGTTGAGGATTTGGTCATCTTTATCTGAATTTTGCAACAGAATAACCAAATATTAGTGTTTATTTTACAAAAACAATGTTGAAGCAGTATATTTGCAATAAGACTAACAATGCTAAAATTTAGCCGCTACATTAGTAGCTGAACTACAGACACCAATGCTCAAAGTTACTTTGCATCAAAGAAGATGGTAATTTTGATAAATTGTGCTCAATAATGAAAACTAAACTGAAATATGTGATTTTTTTTTTTTCTTATTTAGCTTGCCCTCAATCGACAGGGCAACTGTGATGTTTAAAGCAACTATGTGACTTAAAAGAGGCTGAGTACACACAAAGTAAATCTGCTTCAGAGCGAAACACAGTTGAAGCCACGTAGCAGGAAAATGCCCTTGCTCCGGTTGAGCCATTATGCAGATTATATGCTAATGAAGTCATCTGATTTAGTTCTGCTCAGGGAAAGCTGCACTGAGGGATGATAATCAAGCGTTGATCAGCTCTCGCTATACTGCACTGTGTGTGCACGTTTGTGTCTTGGTGTGTGAGCTACGTTTACCAGCCATCTTGTGCCGGTTGGCTTTGGCAAAGAAAAATACTGTTTTGGGGGTAAATAGACATAAGCATGGGCCAGTATGATACTCTTCAGAAAAAATAGCATTTATGGTAATGAAACAAAAATTTTTTTTCATAATATATTGCTTTTATTTATTATATACTATTAGTACTAGAGCCCACCCGATATACTGGCGAGGCCAATATTTTAGGCCAATATCAGCAGTTGAGGACACATTGATATCAGTGATAAATGGCCCATTATGTGCCGAAATAAATACTTCTAATTTTCACTCCTAACATGCTGGGAACAAGCCATGTCCTTACTTGTAAAAGGCATAATTGTACAATGTATCCAGAAGAGGGCTCATGTGGACTACTTTCATGTCCAGGCTATGCTGCGTACTTGATTCACAGCACAGCCTAAGAAGGGAACATTAAATACTGTGTAGTGTATTTTGCTGAATAAAGCATGGTACGTTTATTTTAACAGATCTGTAAAATAAAAAAATACAAAAAAAAAATCAACAAAAAAAATATCTTCAATCCTCCAACCCACTTTTCATTAGCCATGCGCCTCTCAAGTTAGTAAACTAACAGTTAGATAATCTAGCATAGGCTACTGCCTTGTAAAACTTTATCCAGAATAAATCTAATGTTGAGGTAAAACATATCAGTGTTACTAACGTTATCTTTGTCATCCTCAATGAAATGTATAGTTTGTCTGAAATAACTTGTCTACAAAGATAAAACATTACCTCTGCAGTGTATACTAATTAGACCTTCACCATACGGGACTTTAAACAATGAACAGGAAAGGACATTTCTACAGGATTTAAATTACCATATTTTATGGCGTATAAGTTGCAGTTTTTTTTTTTTTTTTTTTTTTCATAGATTTGTTAACAGCGCGTCCTTGTGTGCACGCTCGCTTCACTCAGGTGGTGCAGGTGGAGGAACGCTGGAGAGCTAGCGGCTCCGGCCACAATGGATGGATGGATGGATGGCGCTGTGACACCCAGACAAAATGAAATTATTTAGACCATTAAATAAATGCATAATAAACACAGCAGGTCAGCAGTGTGCATAATAAATGTGACTTATATTTCAAAGCGACTTATATATATATTTTCCTCCTCATGATGCTTTTTTTGACTAGTGCGACTTATACTCCGGAGCGACTTATACGCCGGAAAATACGGGTAGCTGATTAGTTAGATTCTTGGGGTTGGACAAAGTTAAAAAAAATCAGTCATTATATTGATTATCGGTATTGGGCCACCCCTCTCAGTAGTGGTATCAGCAATATTCAAAATTTCCATATAATTCGGGCTCTAATTAGTACAATAATTTAGCACTCATAAGTAGAGGGAGAGAACACAAAGGAATGTGTTGACAGTCATTAAAACTCAGTCCCAGATTATTTCATGAACTCACAACACTGAATTTAAATCTGTCAGCTGCTGACGCTTAGAAGATCAAAGTCGCAAATATAGAGAATAACGATAAAACCCCAGAGAGCATGTGACTCATTAAAGAATATTGATTGTTTTAAACAGATGTGAACAAGATACCTAAATTTAATGTGTGAAAGACACCAGCTAAATCTAATTTTTGTTCTAAGGTAAATGTTCCTTTTGCACAGAATATTACTGTTTCTGTTGTTTTGGTGTTTGTAAGTAACAATCCTGACAAGCTGACGTTAGCTAGTTATTTAGCCCATTAGTAAGCCTGCAGTAGGTTGTTCATCAGACTCAAACACCTGCTAACCCTGAGCTTGTTGCAGTAATTTGGGATGGGTGATACATGGCCATCTGTGTTTATCACCACCAAAAACATTTCCAAGTTTTTTCTTATTTTTTTGTTTTGTTTTGCAAGGGGCTTTTTTTTCTACCACCACAGATACAGTAGCTAGCTAATTGTGTGCAGCTGAAAGCGTGAGGACGAGCACTAATTGGTACTCGCTACACCTGGAGAAAACAACACAATTTCTGAAGATTTTCTTAAAATAATTTTTTTGTTTCAAGAACAATAGGATGGAAAATTTAGAGTTTGAAAGTGAAACTAAAACCGGCTCATGCCTGGTGGCAGACTATGGTTTAGTTTGTATTTAAGGTTTCAGGTGTTTCTGTGAGCTTCAACCAGTCCAGATGCCTTTAAATAAATTGCTCTTGTTTCATAGCATGCCCTGCAATTCAAGCATCTGTTCACTGTAACAGGTCTGCTTCATCCTGATGAAGCTTTGGTTCCAACATGTTTTTATCCAAAAACAAAAATTGTTACCTCGACCAGGAAACGTAGTTAGGGGAGTGGTGACGCAGAGGTTAGAGAAGGTGGGCCTGTAATCGGAATTATCTGACATCATTAAACTTTCAAACGGTTTCTTCTTGTCCTTTTAGACAACTTGATTGGTCAACCGTCTCTTTGTTTTGCTTTTAAACACGTGCTTGCTCGTTTAGAGAAGACAGACTACAGGATCTGACCATTGTCGCAGCACTCTGTGGGGAACTCTGCAGTTCTGCTGGGTCAAACAAGTGTCACACTGTAATAATGTATGTGATGTTAGTACACATTAATGTGATGGTTGGATTCTGTCATCCCTCCTATTTATGAATTATGAAGGAAATGTGCTTGAAACTTGAATCTTGTGCAAAACTAAATGTCAACACAAGGTCCTTTGATCAATTATTTTTTACTTAAAGTTATTTTAAATGTTTTTTTTCCTTTCTTAAATGAAATTCCAAAGGTTGTTTACTTTTTTATCCTACATATCAATAAAAGAAACATGTTAGAGGAATAATACATCGCAACATTTGGTAACTAATTTTATAGAAGTTTAGATTAGTGAAAAACATTTTGGTATTTTTTTTTTTGTTCATAAAATATTTTCAGACTAAAATTTAATTACAGCTCTATAGAGTTATAAATATTCCTAAAATGTATCCTGAATGAATTTATTATGAGTGCACAGACTGTACTTTACAAGTTGAAATGTAAATAAATGTCAAGAATGCAAAATTTACCTTTTTATTATGAATATTGCCAACCTATATATTTTATTTTAGTTTAAATAAATAAAACAAAAATGAGCAAAATATGTTTTTTTTTTTTTTTTGTAAATGTTGAAGCTTTTAAATGTTAAAAGCTTAATAATTTGATTATGGTCAGTCTACAATATAGACCCTATACTATATTCCACTGGACATTTGTTGTTTTTTTTTTTTTTTTCTTTTCTTTTATAAAATAGTCTGTTTACATGATAGCAAGAATTAAAAAACCAAAAACAAACAAACAAACAAAACAAAAAAACCTGAAGGACCCACTCCACGATAGCATTCGGGCCTAAAAAAAATCCGACACTACCCAACCCCAGCCTGTAGCCATTTTGTCCGAGCCCAGCTCGACCTGATAAATTAACTCTCATTACAGTCTTTTGTTCATTCATTCAAGTTTATTTGATCAAGGACAGCACAATAAACAATGTTACATGTTAAAAATGAAGCAACCGTTGTCTTGTACAAAGGTTTTCTAGCCACAGGCTAATTTGCAAACCCAGTCCTTGGTTGGATTTTTATATAAAAACAGCTAAAATAAGATAAAAACAGCTAAAATGTCTTTTAACTATTTTCTCAGTTATTTCAGATTTTGTTCTTTTTTATTAATTTTTTTTTCTCCCTGTGCTCCTTTTACTTATATTCTTCCTCCTTTGGTGTGTTTTAGCTGTCATCTCTCGTTATTACATCTTTCCTGCTCACTCGTCATTGTTTCTTTGTCAAGTAATTAGCCACGCATCCACCTCCGTGATTTCCCTCATTCCCCTGTCGCACCTCTCATCAGCTAACTTTGCATTTTCGCCACATCGCTAGCTCCCAAATCCCTCTTTCCAATCATCACACTTTTTGCAAAACAAATAACGAGTGATTAAATCATTTGTCTCTCCTTATTTTAGGTTACTCTTTCACTAATCACTATCCCCTCCATCTGTTCAACCCCCAGTTTGTACTGTTGGCGCATCATTTCTCTTCAACTACCTCTAGTCCTAGCCCTGACCCTCCCTGTAAAAACATAGTTTTACCAATTCATCCCGTTTTTAACATTGTCAGCTCTGTAGATAATCGAGTTAGCTTGCATGTTGTAGTAGGTGAATCTCAAAGTACTGCAGCAGCCAAATTAGCCTGTGGTGCCTCAGTACTTCAGAGCACTTTGGGGAGGGGGCTAGGGGGTGTCTTGATATAGACCAGCAGATGTATTTGATCCTATTTGATCATCATCTTCCCCTTTCAGCGATGCTTGTGTGTGTGTGTGTGCGTGTGTGTGTGTGTGTGTGTGCGTTGCTATTGATCTCCACTGGCCTGCACTTGCACACTGTGACGGATCCACAAGAGACAATGATGAGTCTGGTAATTGGCTGATCAGTTGGATGGAAATATGCTGAGCCATCCACACTTTCTCTACATTCTGACAGGTGCAGGTCTTTAGGAGTGTCCTCATCCAGTCAGAGAGAAAACACAGCTTAACAAAACCACATTTAATTGAACTTAATCCTCTGGGATTAATATTTAATTGAATAACCATATAAAAATCCCATATTTGAATTGAATTGAATTTGAATTGAATTATCCCATGCTGTTTAATAACATTACCTAATGGAAGCATATACAGGTGGTCCTCGACCTACGGCGGTCTCTACCTACAGCGCTCCGTACTTACGGCGCCGCCCCCAGTGACGTCATCGCGCCGTA
>JARVLU010000179.1:7958280-7971335 GCA_031762415.1 Simpsonichthys santanae | reverse complement strand
GTGTGTGTGTGTGTGTGTGCGTGTGTGTGTGTGTGTGTGTGTGTGTGTGTGTGTGTGTGTGTGTGTGTGTGTGTGTGGGCATGTGTGTGGGCGTGTATACGTGTGTGTGTACGTGTGTGTGTGTGGGTGTGGGTGGGTGTAAGTGTGTACGTTCAGAGAGTGAGATGAGAAGCTAAACGTAGTGGTGGACTCGTGACGCTCTCCTCTCCCAGCTCCTAACAGATCCACTGGGTGTGAGACAGAGGACGAGCTCCGACCTTCTGCTGACCTGTGAAAATGTTCACACCAGCCTGTGACATGAACGTGTGCACAAACGTGATAACTTGTCAAAGCAAGACCATCAAAGACCTTGAAGGTGTTTGACAGGAAGATGCGTGTCCACCTATTCATATGTGAGACTGAGCGCCCGCTGATTTTATAGAGTATGTTTGTTTTTTTACATTATCAGCAGAAGAGGTGAGGCCACTGTCAATGTCAAAGCCTTCATGCATAACTGCTTTGCTTTGTCATTGCCAAAGGTTGGCCAAAGCCACATCTGATTGTTTTCTCCTTTCCTTCAGTACTTTTGTTTTTCTTTTGCCCTTTCAGTCTTAATTCTCATCAGGCTCATTAACTTACTCTGCAGAGACAGAGCGAAAGACTGGCATACGGTGCATTCTGAAGAGTCTGATGCTGTCCATGGTGCTCCCAATATTTTTTTAAATGGAGATTTTCTTCTATGTTTGCACTTTTTCTTCACATACAAACTGAGTTTTTAGTGGAAAAACTGCTTTAAAAAAAAAAAAAAACACTTTCCAAAGCAGAGATCATTTTCGGCTTTTGTCCATCTGTCTAATTCACAAAACATTCACAAATTGAACCTTGAGTTTATGTGTTAGCACAGCTTCTCGCTGCACTGGTGCAGATTTCCCCACCTTTAAGTAAAGCGTTATGCATGCATTTAGAAGAAAAACATCCCTTATATATATAACTGGCAGGGCAAGCATTGTGTAATTCTAAAAGTTCAGCGCTGTTTGCAACATGCATTTAGCATCAACCTTTTCCTGAGAGCTCATCTTGTTTCATCTATGCAGAAAAACGCGAGAAAGTTCAGCTTCCTACTGCGCTGCTGCCTTCACAAAGAAATAGTATAGAGCTGTCAGGAAAAGTAATATTAATAATATTAAAATAAAAGAACGCATTAATGTTCAATGAAGCCCAAAATGTCACTAACTGATTTAGAGATGCCACCATGAACACAATGTCTCTTTCATACAGTGAGACATTTTTTTTAAAATTAAGTTTTAGGGAATGTCTGTATCTCATCTATTAAAAGAGCTGAATCTTGCTTTGGAAAACATTTTTCAGACGGTCGTATTTATATTGTGCAGTGAGGTTATCTGTTCTTTATTATTATTCAAACTTTATTTAATCAGGTGAGTCTCATTGAGATCACAAAATCTCTTTTAAAAAGGAGCCCTCAGCCTGAAGGCCATAACAACAAGGTCAAAGTTCAAGGTCAACATCAGATGAAATACACATAAATGTCCAGGACAACCAAAGACGTAATACATGGCAAAATCAACCCAAGCTAAGTTCCAATACAATAAGAAAGACATCCAAATCCTTCACCACTGCTTTAAAGGACATACCATAATTTCCAAACTATAGTGAGCACCTGAATATAAGCCATGCCCGCTAAATTTAATAATAGCTTGTTTTTTGTACATATATAGGCCACACTTGTCTATAAGCCACGGGTGTCCACGTTGTAACACGAGATATTTACACAGATTTTTTTTTTTTTTTTTTTACTTTTAATTAAATAATACCAGTAATGTAGACAAATATGTACAGTATTTTTTTTTTCTGGACAGTGATGGTAACACAGCTAGTTAAAAAAAATACAGTAGCCTACCAGGAAGTCATTGATCACCATCTTCATCTTCATTATGTGCAAGCATGTGCTGTCCTCTTCATCACCAGCTGCCTTTCGAAACCCATTGGTGATAGAGGATGTTTTTACACTGCTCCTCTCTCAGGATCCACTGGTAGACTTGAGCAAAAGTTGTTCTTTGCATGCGTCCAGTTAGGCCTCTCACGATAACAAATTTTGTTGGGCGATTAATTGTCTCAGAAAGTATTGCGATAAACTATAATAATGTTTGAAATTTAACAATAATTAATTGTCAATTTTTAAGAGAAATGTTGATTTATGTGGAGTGTAGTACATTTTTTGACCACATGGAAGCAGTATAAGACAGCAAAGGATGAATAGTTGAGCAGCGTGTCTCTTGAAGAAAAATGGGAGTGAGGGCCCTTGATGTGACATGGGCATAGCATTTTTCACACAAAGCTTTTAATTAAAAATCAGTAAACACGTTCTCAGCTTCTTTTTGCAGAGGAAAAAAACAACAACTTTTTACACGAAGGCACGGGTTTTAACTGTGAATTTTGGAGCTTCGACAAGACGGAGGTTTATTCCCAAGGTCGGCCTATTAGCTTAACTCATAGCTTAGCTTCTCAGCTTAGCTGCTTTTAATGATCAAAAAATGCGATTTTGGATGGTTAAAACAGATTTTAAAGAGAAAGGGAGGGTTCAGTGAAGAGCACTGGTGTTGAGCCGTGTCTTCAATAGAAAGAGAGACACAAAGAAACGATAAAGCCGGTAAATGAAAATGTGGTTGATGTATTGTTTATTGCGACAGACCTACGTCCAGTTTTGGTAAACGCTTTGTCACCGCTAGTTATCCAAGTCCCCCACCGAACTCGGAGTGCCATTTTAAATTCACGACTCACTCTTATTTTGAGTGTCTGCAAATACTTTGTTCTGCCCCCAGTGAAGGGGGAAAACAAAGTTGTGACCTGTGGACACAACTTCGAGCCCCCCCCCCCCCCACACTCCCCAGTGGACCAATGGAACCAATTAGCATTGGCCCACTATGACCTGTTTGGTAATTTCATTGGTCATATTATTAAACTAACCAGTATTTATATACATGTAGTCCCAGTGAGTCACCAAGACCCACTCCCCAAGAGAGATGTGTATTGGGCAGCTATATGAGTGCCCAGGTGTGTTGAGGCTGAATGTTTTGGAGGCATGAAGTTTGTTAGCCCGTCAATAAAATAATAAATAAATAAAAAAATCAATAAATTTGCCGCAGCATTGTATACGTCACAGGGTTCAAAGCGTGTCAAAAAAGTAGCAGCTTATAGTCCGAAAATTACGGTAACTGAGATCTAGTCTCCAAGTTATAGATGCTGGTGGTTCCAGGCTGCAGATGCTGATGCAAAACAAGAGCAAACTCTTCACGTTACATGAATTTATCAAAGGAAATTGTAAACAATATCAACGAACAAATGTCATGAGAATCCTTACACAATATATTAATTTATCTTCATAATGATATATTATAAATGTAAACATTCTTATTATCTACTGGAGTGATACAGTGTTTTTGTTGAAATCATGTGGATAAGGAAAACGTGAACAGAGAAAAATAAAACCAGTAAATAATCTATATCCTTGTACTGGTGTTTTTACACAACAGCACTGTTGCGACCCAACGCATGCAACCTTTAAAACCTAAAAGTAAATGTATCAATCCTATTTAGCTAATATGGTAATGAAAATATTATAACATCTCATTGCACGTGACTCTGGGTGAGAGAGAATTAAGTAAACTGTTTTTGTATGTCGGCCATTTTTTCTTTAACATGAGCTCGCCTGTTTGCCTGTGAGTTTGAGTGACGGGGTAAGAAGACACCGAGTGGCAGAAAGACAACCCTGTGTGTGGTGGTGGTGCTGGCTTACTGTCTGACTCTGGTTAAAGATTAATAAGATTAAAAAAGAGAGCAGAGCACTAAAGCTTTTGGAAGGAATCATAAAAAACACATTTATTGTTAAATGTTGCCAGATGAAATGTGGCATTTCTTACATTTATTTTTTTCTGTAGAGTTCTGATGTGTTTATGATGATAGTTTTTCAAAAATACAGTACAGTAGTTACAATTTTTAAGGGGTGATTTAGCAATAACAACATACATTTTTTTTTTCAATTTAATTAAAATGTAACTGCATCTTTATTATATGATTATGTAACTGTTTATTATGTGTTTTTTTTTTTTCCTGTGGGGCTGAGTGCTAAAAACTGGTCACATTAAATAATAGGTACATAATGAGCCACTAGTAGTAAGTGATTGTTTTTTTTTTTTTTTTTATGGCAGAACCACTGAACATTATCGTTTACATTGTGACAGGTTGACTAAACCTCCAGACAATGTGGGTACCTATAAAATTCTTTCTTTTGACTGCTCCCTTCTTCAGGGGTCACCACAGTGAGCAAACTCGCACAAAGACCTGGCAACTGTTTTTAAACTGGATGCCCTTCCTGAAGCAGCTGATCATTGTGCTACCACAGCTCTCTGCACGGAGCAGAGAGCTCCATCTAGTGTAACCAGGAGCAGATAGGTCAGTAAGGGCCTTGCTCAAGGGTCCATATTGGGGCAAGTGGGAGTGGAGGTGTGGATGGTTCACCTTTTCCACCCACATTTTGAAGTTGATGCTACCGGGAGTTGAACCTGCGACTTTCCGATCACAGGCCCATCTTCTCTAACCTCTGTGCCACCCCTCCCCCAACAACACATACAACACACACTTGGTGTGTTGTGTCCAACAACCACAGTAGACCACAGCACAAGGTGTGCAACATGACATTTTTTATGGTCACATTTGTGTGCAGACATAATTTTAACACCCCCCACCCCCCCCACCACCACCATAACAAACACACATGTCACGTCCATAGCCAGTCCACTCAGTCAGTCATAGTTTGTCCCTGAAAACCTTGGTCCTACAGGCCTTTCTATTTTTCACTCTGAAAAATGCACAGACGTGTGGTACGCGCATGCTTAGCTGCCTCAGCTGACAGATGTACTTGTACTTGTGTGTGTACATGCTCACGTTTATGTGTTTGTGTGCACAGACAGAGCCAGTGACACTGGCTATTTGCTGTTAAAGCTTTATATACACGGGTCTACATGCAACTTGCTATTCTCAAGAGTCTGCCAACACCTGATCTTGAAGGATATTATGTAGAAAACACGACTCAGTAATGCATTAACTATAGTATTATTTTTCATATACAGTACATACCTTTAGTGCTCATCTTTCTACATGGCTCATTTTCTGCTGCATCTAAGAAGTAATGAATCCTCTGTACTTCAGTATATGTTCTGATTAGTATCAGACTGTAGCCAACCTCAGAAAATATGGTCAAACATACTGTACACATTTTCTTTCTCAAAACTTAAGGAAAGTTGCAACAAAAATCTATAATTGCGACTTGTCTTGAAATGTCTAGCTTTTAGCATCTGTTGCTCAGATGAATTCATATTTAATGTGAGTGTCTGCTGTGAGGCAGCTGCAATGCAATGCTTGTGCAACGGAGATTCTGTTTTGGCTCAGAAAAATATTAATTATTTCAACACAGCAAACAAAGACAAATAACTCAAGTTTGAAAAGCTTGTTTTTTAAGCTGAAAGTTGAGTAATGATACAATATGCATCCATCCATTAGCTTCTGCTTGTTTCCGAGTTGTGTTGCAGGAACAGCAGGCCCAGACACAGACATCTCTTTCCACAGACACCCCTTCTCCGATGTTGTTTTCTTGGTTGCTACTCAGAGTTTGTGACCATAGATGAGGGTAGGATCATAGTTGGAGCTATGTAAGCAAGTAAACAGAGAGTGTTCCCTTGCAGTTCAGATTCCACATCACTACAATGGACCAGCACAGTCTGTAATATTGAGGAAGATGCATCAATCCGTCTGTTGATGCTTCATTCTACCTTCACTCGTATACAAAAAAGCTGAGATACTTGACAGTGTTTCCCCTAGTTTACTTGCCTTGGCAAGGTGCCATATCTTCTGTGTTGCACTCTGCTTGTACTCGAGTTTTTGAGCGGGGTGTGGGGGTGCAGATGGCTCAGGGTGAGGGTGACAGAGCGTTACCTCCATAGTTTTATCTTTTTAGCCATCGCATCTGTATTGCACACTTCTAGCTTAGTGCTACGTCAGTGCAGGATGCTCAGGTCTGTTGACTGGGCAGAGCGCCCTGCTTGTATAATGTTAGGGGAAGCACTGCTTGAAGTCCTCCACCTGAGGGAGCACCTCACTCCCAACCTGGAAGGGGCAATCCACCCTTTTCCAACTGAGGACCATGGCTTCAGATTTGGAGGTGCTGATCCTCTTCCCAGCGGCTTCGCACTCGATTGCAAACCACTCCTGTGAAATCTGGAAGTTATAGCACAATGATGCCAACAAGACCACATCATCAGCAAATAGCAGAGCCAGAATCCTGAAGTCATCAAGTCAGACTCCCTCCACACCCCTCGAGGGCACTTATATATACTGTAGGTGCACAATGATCCCAAAAAATATGTTTGTTAAACTCTGCGTTTAACTTTTAGGCTCAGCTTTGTCTGTTTGTTAGCAAAACATCTCAAAAACTACACTATGGCTTTTTAAGAAACTTTCAGAATTATTATTTTTTTTAATCCCCACAGATGTCAGATGATCCATGATGGAATATTAATAATACAGTACTATTCAGAAAATAATGATAATCAATGAATGTATAGACTGATGCAATTTTTGAAGCAGTCCAAGTCAAGAAAGCATGTTCATACACCTGAAATTATGAAACATAAAAATGGCAGCCATTTTTTTCAGATATTAAACAAATAATATATATAGTGGTAACTAAAAGTCTTTCTAAACACAAACTGTAAAGACGAATACATCTCCCAATATCTGATCAAAGATTTGATCAAAACACCTCTAACATCCTCTGCTCTCATCTGTAGATCTTAGTCTAAAACTCAACTTAGAGGATTACTTGACCTTTATTTGCACAAATACGTTTCTTTTGGACAATACATGTACTATTATGTATTCACATAGTACATAATTGTTTAAATCAGTTAAAAGTGGCAACATTAACTCTGCTGGAAGTTTAAATAAGGATTATATTATTTGTTGTAATTAACTTTAATTCATACCAATTGAAATTGGTTTTATGGTTGTTTTAAATAAAAATAAAAAAGCACATTTGGTTGTGCATTGGTATTCAAAACAGAGACAGTCCGATACACGTCACCTTCAGATCCTGGACAGGAAAACAAGTCGAGAAACGTGACCTCTGTGATCTCCTGCACCAGCAGAGCTTAATGTTCCTGCTTCCTTCAAGTGTTTTGCACTGTAGTCTCTTCTGTGGATGGTGTCAGAAGCTTCAGGTTCATGACTTTCAGCTGTGCCGTGTTGATGGGAGAGCTGCCAGGAGTCCCCTGAAGCAGTTGTTTGGAGTTGGCTGAAAATAGTTAGAAAAAGAAAAATAAGAGCACTGCCAGTTTGGAGTAGCATCAAATTTGTCATGATTAGAAGTTGTAGAGGACCAGAGCTATCGATGAGGAGCTGGATAAATCTGCTCAGGGTCTGTTTCTTATCAGGATCCTGATTATCTGAAGGACTCACTGATAACTGAATGACTGAGGCAGCTCCAAACAAAACAAGAAAATTGTGTAGCTTGGGGGTTTTCAGTACTTAATACTAGGGGTGCACCGATTGCAGTTTTTTGGCCGATCACCGATCACCGATTTTTACAAAGTCTGACCTGCCGATTCTGATTTTGGCCGATACCTATTTTGTTTCATAAGCAACACTGTTAGATGTTGTAAGGTCACAATGCGCCTTCAAATTTCAATCTTATTTTGTTGAAAAACAGACCCTTGAACAATATTATAGAAACAATACAAACTTGTTTTAACTGGTCTCAAGGTAGTGCTCTGAAATATAAATGAAGTTTAGACAATTGTTAAAACAAAAAAAAAAATCTGTAAAATTGGTTTCTCATGCAAGCATTGGCCGATTTCCCAAAATTAAGGAAATCAGGGCCGATTTATCGGTGCACCCCTACTTAGTACCTCATAATAAGTATCCTGAGGCACATAAATTATTATATTTTCCTATTATGTCCCATTAAAATGATAGTTCAGACATCTGGAAGTTCAGTTCTGTGAAAGATAATGGTTTATTAATATATTGCTGTTTGGACAACCTCATCCAGGAGGAAGAGAGTTTAAATCAGAATGGATTTATGAACTATTAGTTTGCTCAAACAGTGCCAAAGTTGACAGCTGCCAACTTAAAACAATAATATCCAAAGTTTTAAAGCAGTTTATCAGAATTCTGTTTTATAAAGATTTTCACTTACATCTTGTTCTAGAAGAAATATTCAGATTTTCCTGCTGGAAGTATGTTGGAAGAGTTTATTTAGCCAAATGAAAATCTTACAAAGCACTGTCTTCAACAGTAATTGTAAATGTTTCCACAGAACGTCACTTTAAAACTGATGTTATTATCTTAGGGTATGATCCTAAACTAGTAGGTCATAGTTACAATAAAATATTAAAAATATTAAAACCATAGTAAAAGGCGCTAAAACACTGGGAGTTCAAGTCAAGGTTCTCCAACTTAGAAATATTATCTTAGTTTTCTATTAAACATTCTTGTTTAGCCTGAAACAATAATTTTGAATCTGCATTTAGGCCTGTCGTGATGAACAATAAATCAATTAATCGCATGATAAATGAAAATGATCTAACTTGTTTTCATTTATCAGCTTTATTGTTTCTTCATGTCTCTCTTTCTACTGAAGACACTGGTTGACAAAAGGCACAACTCCGGTGCTCTTCACTGACCCCTCCCTTTCTCTTTTTTCTTTAAAATCTGTTTTAACTGTTTAAAATCGCATTTTTTGGCTCGTTAAAAGCAGCTAAGCTGAGAAGCTAAGCTACAAGCTTAAAACCTCCGTCTTGTCGAGCTCCAAAGTTCACCGTTGAAACCCGTGCCTTCATGTAAAAAGTTATTTTTCTCTGCAAAAAGACGCTGAGAACTTGTTTACTGACTTTTTTTTATTAAAAGCTTTGTGTGAAAAATGCAATGCTAAAGAGCTCAAACGACACAGAGCATTCGGCACGTCAGCCTATGTCACGTCAAGGGAACTCCCTCCCATTTTTCTTAAAGAGACATGTTGCTCCTCCCTCACTATCCATCCTGCGGTTCAAACAGTCTTGTACTGCCATCCGGTGGTCATAAAAGTTACTACACTTAAAACAACATTTCTTCTAAAATTTGACAATTATTAATTATTGTTAAATTTAAAGCAATGTGTACATTTAAGAAAAGGATAAAAACGGAATTGTTAATAAATATATACAAGTATGAAGTAGCTTAATGTGTATTGTATTAGAGTTAGAAAAATTAGAAAGAGTTATTCTTTTGTTTTGTTACTGGAAGTTTAAGTTTAAGTTTGAGTTTAAGTTGAAGTTTAATATTACTTGGAGTTTAATATTGTTTGAACAATATTGTTTGAAAAAAGAGGCAGCTATAATAAGATTTCTTTCTTCTTTCTGCTACCTTTCATTTTATATTTTGTATTCTTATCATTTATGGGATTGTATTGTATTTTTTTAATGAATAAACTTTAAATAAATAAATACATAAATAAATAAAAACAATGTTATAGTTTATCGCAATAATTTCTGAGACAATTAATCACCCAGTAATTTTGTTATTGTGACAGGCCTATCTGTTCTACATATACAGTACAGTAATTTTAAAAATAAAGTTAAAACCAAAACAAGAATAATTGGAATATATTCTTACATCTCAATAAATAGCATGTACATTTTGTTTTTGAACAGAAATTCAAATAAATCAAACAAACTAATCATAGTGACCAGAAAAATGGACAACCAGAACCAGGCACCTGGACCAACTCCTTCATCTTTTGTTAATGACCCCTGATTTTAATGTAAGCTGGACTAGAACCTGTCCCATGGTTGATCATCAGTCAGACAAACAGTCCTGGCTCCTTCTTTCTGGTCTACATGTTTTTTTTATTATCATTATTATTTTCAGAAGAATGAACTCAGGAAAGTCTTATTCAGTTCATGGTTCCATCCATCCATTATCTTTACCCGCTTCTTTCTTTTTGTGTTGCGGGGGGTCACTGGTGCCCATATCCAGCCATCATTGAGTGAGTGGTGGGGAACACCTGCACAGGTCGCCAGTTCATCACAGGGACACATAGAGACACATAGAAACAAACAACCATTCACTCTCTCACTCACACCTAGGGACAATTTAGAGTTACCAATCAGCCTAACATGCATGTTTTTGGTCTGTGGGAAGAAACTGGAGTACCTAGAGGAAACCCATTCATGCACGGAGAGAACATGCATACTCCACCCAGAAAGTCCCTGGACAGGATTTGAACTGGGGCAACATGCTCGTTGAGAGGTGGAAGCTTTACCAATTGTGCCACCATCCTGTCAGTTCATGGTTCCATTTTTTTTTAAAATAAACTATTTTTTACCAAAAGTTCTTTGTTCTTGTAAACTTCTTGTTTTCTATGTTGGGTAGAAATAGTAGACCTCTTGCCAGTTTAGAGAATAAAGCTGTCAGTTGAGCTCTATATCTTTCAGACATCACTCATTTAGAGCTCGAGGACGAGCAAACCAGTAAGTTTAGGGTCATTTTTAAATAAAGGTTAATTCAATAACTGTCCCAATATACATTAGAATAGAACAAAATTTCTAGCTCCAGTGTTCAGTGCATTTTCTTATATTCTTTTAAAGCCTTTGCAACTTTCTGGCCACATAAAATTAAACTTTTAGGTCTTACCCTTTTAAGATCTATGTTTGAATTCCAGATAAGAATTAGGTTTAAATAAAAGGCGATGGTTTAGTGGTTAGCGCTGTTGCTTCATAGCAAGAAGTTCATCGGTTCTATCCCCAGTTTGAACCTGTGGACTTTCTGTGTGGAGTTTGTGTGTTCTTCTTGTGTTTGGTGGGTTTTCTCCATGGACTCCAGTTTCCTCCCACAGACCGAAACATTTATGTTAGGCAGCGTTCAGACCC
Organism: Simpsonichthys santanae; assembly: GCA_031762415.1. Taxonomy (NCBI): domain Eukaryota; kingdom Metazoa; phylum Chordata; class Actinopteri; order Cyprinodontiformes; family Rivulidae; genus Simpsonichthys; species Simpsonichthys santanae. Next base: position 7,960,377 of record JARVLU010000179.1, on the reverse strand, counting down.
AGGCCTCCCTTACAAAAGAGATCTGTGATCCTAATGGGGTTTGTTGGATGAATAAATACAAAAAAAAAAAAAAGGATTTTTCTTAATAAACAACATACTTTTGCTAATTCAACGTATTTAAATAAGTGTCCTCAGAATAATGTGCAAATGTTACAAATACTGCACTTTTCTTTCCCTCTATCTTCCTTTGTCCTTCCTTTCTTTCCGTCTCCACGGTGCGCCTGCCCATAATTGAGTCATTTTCTCCTCATTCGAGCTGTTTCTGGCAGGCTGCTGTATCAAGGTGACCTCCCGCTATTGTTTGGGTCTCTGTGTTTTTGTCCCGCTAGCTCGCCAACATAATCGCTGCCTTCCAAGCAATGTAACGGGTCAGCTGTGGCAGCGAGACATCATTTTTGACCCTGGATACCGCGCTTCGCCATCTGAAATGTCAGCGAGGATGCAAGGAGTTACGGCAATGCATGTAATGATGTAATGCTGCAGTCAAACCTCCCCTTTTTTTCTGTGCCTCGCTCTTTCAGAGCGCTCGCTTGGTTCTGGACTGATTTTTGCTCCCTCAATGCAGCCGTAAGGGTAAATGTGGATTTGTTAGGAGTTTGGTGTTTCTCCTGTTCAGTATTTGGAAGAAACTTTGCTATAGGGACAGTCTGTTTGTTGACAACTAATACTGCCGGCATGTTTCTAATTGTAATGTTTTCTAAGCAGTAGATTAATTAGATACAGTATTTAACTATAGCAACACCTCTCTCAACAGCGTGGCAAATTTATTGTGGTGCTTTTGAAACCCAATTCACCCTGCATTGGTTTGAAGGCTGCATATATTTTCCTACACAGGGACACATTCACATTCCTTTGACAAAGGCTCTGATCAGACCTGACTCTAACATCCATCTTGGGGATTTGATTGCTAAAGGACAGCTTTAACTGACCTTTTTACAGTTACCGTTGTGCAAAATCAGGCACCATGTGCTCAAAAACTTCATAATTATTTCTGGAATTCAATGCTCACTGTCAACTCTATTGGTCCAAGTTACAATAGTGAAATGTCCTCAACGTGCAATGTTGCAGGATGTCTGAACGACTGCAGAGCACAGCTGAAACAGCGATAGATATGAACATCGTTAAGGCTGTTTGTGTCAACAAATCGGATGATCAATTCAATTCAGTTCAGTGTATTCATATAGCAGCAATTCACAACAGTTGTCTCATATGGAGGACGGAATGTGACAAAATGAAATAAATAAATACATAACAACGAAATGTATAGTTTCAATATTAAATAATCCTTAAATCATTAAGTTCACAATTAAAGTATTAAATATGCAATTAAATTATTTATTTCATGATATAGTTATTTATTTCATTATTTATTCAATTATTTAATTTTGTCACATTCCACATAGGGTGATCACTATGAAGTGATGTTAACTGTCAGTCTCACTCATCAAACTCAGTGGGCGGGACTAACGCTGAGCATGTGAAATCCATTGCTTCAGTCTGAAGTCAGTTCAAACATGGCAGCTCCCTCAATGCAGGCTCTTCAGTTGCGCTCGCGTGAACTGCTTAGAGATATTTTAAGACAAGCTAGGGATGTTCAAGCTGGAGCTTCTCCCCCAGAGTTTGTGGTAAATAAATCGGATCAGTTTATTGAAGTTATTGGAGTTATTTCTGCACATTTTCTGGCCTGTGGCTCAATCCATTATCTGTGCTCGATCTGTGTTCATTTGCTGTGAGGAGCAGCCAATGAGGCGTCAGGGTTTGTTCACGAGCCGCCGTAGTCCCGCCCACTGAGTTTGACGAGTGACACTGACAGTTACCACAAGTTCATGATGCCGCTGGAGGGTAGAAGGATCAAATGTATAATTTAATTATTAAAAACATCATTAAATCATTAAATACACAACTAAATTATTAAATACACCATTCAATAATGAAATGTACTTTTTAGATGATTGATTTCATGATTTGTTTATTTCATTTCATTTTGTCACATTCCGTGCACCATTGAAATGTGACAAAACTAAATACAGGCAGTCCTCGACCTACGAACGGGTTCCGGACCTAAGAACCGTTCGTAGGTCGATTCTGCCGTAACTC